>VZTB01011848.1:33350-63018 GCA_013397245.1 Thryothorus ludovicianus | reverse complement strand
GGTGAGTGCGTGGGAAGGCTCTGGAAGGCCGGGCGGGGGAGGGGCAGCGCGGCGGGCCCGGCGCGGCCCTACCTGAAGAACAGCGTCCGGTACATCTGGTGCGCCTCGTAGTAGTCGCCCTTCTCGACGCTGGCGCGCAGCTTGCCCTCCACGCGCTGCACGCCGCCGCGGTTCCTGCCGCCGCCGCCTTTCGCGGCTTCCTGCTCCGCCGCCATGATCGCCGCCGCCATCAGCGCGGAGGACGGGGAGGGGNGGGGAGCCGAGCGCATGCGCACGCAGTCGCGGCGCCCCGCTGCCCGGCTTCCGCCCGTTCGGACGGCGGCCCGCGAGGCTCAGCCCGCGCGGCTGCGCGCAGCGCCCCGAGCGGTAACGGCGGCTGAGTAGGGCGTGAGCGGAACCCCCGCGAACCGAGCGGGGCACGGCCGGACCCGGGGCACAGCAGCACGGCGAGCTGCAGAATAATTAACAAAAGTAATAAAAATCAAGGAGTGGCTGGTGGAGCGCGGGCATCTGACTGGTTGAGGACTGCTCTGACTCAGGGATCCAGGCAAGGCAGAGGGAGCAGGAGTTAAACCAAGCCCCCCACCCTTCATACAGCTGAAAGTCATCCAGCAACGAGCCAGTTGTGCTTTTTTCCCCAAATCTCCTGCTCTGCTGTTTGCCTACCGGCCACATGCTGCTCCTGGACCTGCCCCTTAAATCTTTGTGATCCTGCCCCTTGTAGGCCTGAGTGAAATCCCCCCACCCCTGCCCCAGTTCACAATCTTTCCTCACTTATTTAAGCAGCTGATTAAAAAAAAAAATACAGAAAAGAGGCTTTATTTCTTGTTTCAAGTATTACATGCACCTTCAAAAATTAAAACTCTTTATTTAAACATCTCAATAGCATCTTGTCAGTTTGGAGGCAGCAAAGAATAACAGACATTTTGAAAAGCATTTACAAAAATACATTGCACAAAGTCCTATCCTTGCTTTTTTAAAAATAAGTTAGTGTTATTCAAAATACTCCCCCCCAGCTACCTAGCTTCAATTTATACAGGATAATTCTAATTTTAAATATGTAACCTATAATATGAAAACACCTGTACATGTCATCTACTCCTCTGTGTAGGCCATAGCTTCTGTCCCTAGGTCGAGTGAAAAACAGTTCTTCACATGGAGACGTTTTGTATTTCAAACATTCGAGGACTGTTGTGCAACATACATAACTCAATTCAGAAAACCAGTCAGCAGGTCCATGTGGTAACAGTTCCGTGTAACTACAAAATGCACTAGAACAGCAAGAGAAAAATTCTGCATACAAGTTGGATTTCAGGAATCTTTTCCAGAAAGGATCTCCAAAGCAGCGAGACTAAGGGGGGGCAATAAGCAGTTTCATCTCGTTCTATGTGGAAATGTTGTTTCCAAGAGCAACTCTACTCATCTGGTACCCAACTAAGGCTTGTGGGGAGGATCAGGAATGCCCGTGTTTGCACACAGCAGCGCTGAGCTCGAGTCCCTCTTGTAAATGTGACGCAGCGAGAATTACTTCAGGCTTTTTTCCACACACCGAATTCTCACAGTACATTTCTGGAATATAACAATCAAGCAGTCCATGGAAATCTTGTCCCAGAGATCACTTTGGACAAACTAAGGTAGTACAACTGCTGTACAGCAGTGTTTACTGAGCAATTCAGCAGGCTTAGCAGCTCCCAGCCAGTCAGTCAGTACATCAAGGTCGATTTGGGATTGATGCTAAAAAAAGAACAAACTGGCCAAGTTGCCATGGTAAAAACTCTTAAAATAACTTCAGTTACTTAAAGTTATCCCTGACTTTTAGAGCAATTCGCGGCCACAAATTACAGTAAAGCATTCTCAGTCGCTGGTGTTTAAACTGGTTTTGGTTGTGTTAGCTTTCCCTGACAGTAGTATTTATTATATTCAACATGTAGCAAAGAAGCCCTTTTGGATCCACCAAAAAGGTCAAAACCAACTGTCAACTGAAGGACACCTTTAGCCACAGTCAGTGTTCAAAATGTACCACAGTTTTTGGCTTATGGTGCCAAGCTAGCAAAAGTATGCGGTTCAGTCCTGGATTAAAAAAGAACAGATTCCTAGTTGCAGAAAGTGTGGTTTATTCTTTTAAAAAAACCTATACATTCATTTGTAATAAAATATGTGTCACCTGTTTGCCAACTGGGCTTTATGAACCAGAGCTGTTTGCATGCATTATTTCTCTCAGCATGGACACAAATATGAAGCGAACTGGCAATTACAAGCTGAGTCTTAGAGCAAATAAAAATTGGGGTTTATACATTTCTGCTGACAGTCTTCTGCCTTTATCAGAGGATCAATAGCTCTGCAGTGTGCATCTTGCATCCTCGTCCTTTACAGATTCCAGTGTTGTAGGCTTCCCAGTATATACAGATTAGGAACAAAATGTACAGAGCAGCCAGCCCCAGCTGTAGTGTGCGTTACTCGGCGGGTTTCCCGTGCACTCTGAACCGATAAAGGCAGGTGTACTCTGCATGGCCCCAGTTAGAGAAAATCCTCAGCTCCACTATTTGGAATGCATCTTCATTTTTCTCCTAGAGAAGGAAAAAGCAAACATAAGCCAGTGTCAGGGTTCTGGCATAAACAGCTGCAACTGAAGCTTTCTCAGTTATTAATGACTATTGGTACTTGCAAGAGCCTGAGTTATGCACTGGGAATTTTCTGTTCCTTTGAACAGAACCTTTCTTGCCTCACAATTATTTGTGAGTGAAGCAGCATGGAACAGACTCTTCTCATGCCTTAGCAACTTCCCACCATTTGTGTTCACATAGCAACAAACCTTCCTCTCCTCTCATCTATTTGGACCATAGGTTTTGAGACTTTCTACCTAAGCTTCTACAGTGCCCACATGAGAACAAGGCCTTTTCCCTTCACTGCTCATTGCACACAAGGGTAGAAAATAAAAGTACCTTTCTTCTGACACTTTGAATCTTATAATCCAGACTTACCATCACTGGAAACATCTGCAGTGGTTCCCCATCTTGATCATAGACATACTCTCCTAGAAGCTTGCCATCTTCTTGATATTCATCGTCCAGACCCTGTAACAAAAGTATAAAGATTTTTGCTCCCATCAAATTTCCAATCAAACCCAAACTAGAGGCATGTCTACACAGAGTATCAAGAGACAGCACTTAAAGGTCTATCAAGCCAGGATCAGAATGCTTCCCATGTAGTTTAAAGTTCAAGTGGAGCTGTGTATTCCAGTTTCCTGCCCTGTAAATAGTTGTGCTGTTTACATGTTCTCATGGTCAAACCCTTTAATTTCCATGGCTAAACCTCTATCACAGTGGTGTGCAATATAAACTGCTCTGGAGAAACAATGAGAGAACATCAAGGTTGAAGTCAAGATTCAGATGCTTGCAGATAACTGCTTAAGCCTTTAGAAAAGCTTGACAAAAACATCTCAGATATCATAACTGCTCTCTGATATACCCTGTGGTCTGTTCTGTTCTAAAATCCTGCCTACACAACTGTGGTGCTCGGTAAAATGAATTAAAAAAATTATTTAAGGCACATCACAGATAAGGTGCAGAGACAAAATGGGAGGGATAGTGGGTGGAGAGAGGAAGAACAGGAGGGAAGATGAAACAAAGTGTATGGAAGAACCAGATCAAATTAAAAAAACATTTTCTCCCTCCAAAAGTGTTTATTACTGTATAAAGCAAGAGTAAAGAAATAACTCACACAAAATTAATTGCAGCCCTTCTTATTCATAATCTCAAAGCTCATAAATAAAAGCAATTTTTAAGAAGAAAGAATGAAACAGTTTATGATCTTAGCTATCCTCCCTGAAATTACTGTTTTCCAAGATATGGAGCACAAATATTCTGTGTACAAACTTCAGCTTAGATTCAGAGACAGACTTACATATACTGCAAAGTTCTTAGGAGCACTGGTGATGTTTCCTGTTGGTGAAAGAGTTTTTGGTATGTGTTCCAATGTAAAGGCAGTTGGATAGATCTTCATGGAAAGTCTCACCACGAGATAGCCCTGTGATCCTTTGAAAGCCCAGCAGTTCCCTGGATACATGTCAGGCTGCACAGAGGGAAGGTGGAGAGAACAAGATGGGACACAACAACAAATACAATGCTAGGTGTGTTTTCTAATTGATTTTTATTATAATAAAGAATTGTAATGAATTCTGAGTTCTCAGGGACAGTCTTAGACAGTAAGGGGCAGCAATAATCCCCTGGGTGGAGCTCTGGAGGAAGACACCACACCCACCTGAGCTACCAGTGGTGTTCTCAAGACCTACCTTGAGATTAGTTCTCAACAGGAACCCTGCCAGCCCTCACACTTTGCACAAGTCCAATGCACCACCCAAGCTTCCTGTGAGTCCCATTTTTCTTAGAGTATGACTTAAGCTGTGGCCAGGGACTGCCAGAAGAATCCCAGTCTTGGGAACATAGCTCCAAGTCTCCCCGATATATTAGAGAGATACACACAGCACCCACAGAGCCATCCAAACCACTCCACACAAAATAACATTGCTGCATTTGTTTACTTGGCCTTTAATTACCTGAATCACCACTCTGGGAGACTGAGAGAAGTACCACAGAGGAATCCCGAAGAGGCTAATTAATGCTGTCTTGGTCTCATAGGTTTCAGAACAACGAGTACTCAGAATGCTGCCACCTCAAAAAAGATACAGCAGGTTAGCAGAAATAAAAGTCTTCAAGAAGGAATGAGTAATTAAGGCAGAGATTTATATAAAGCTTAATGAATACAGATTCAAGATATTGTTAAGACCTAATAATTTTTCTGGGGATACAATGCTTTTATCATGTACAATGTTATTTTAAGAACAGGTTAAAGGTTTTTCCAATTCTCTCTTATCCAGTTGCAGACATGTTGAGAACCATTCTATTCCTGTCCATGCACACCTAGGCTGATGTACAGGCCTGTAAACACCATCACAGATTGCACTGATCTGGTCATCAGGCAACACACAAAAATCCTCTACTAACCTTTACTCTTCATTTTAAGATTTCTAGTACATTCTACTAAAAGCATGAATAGTAAAAATGGTGTTTCCTCTAGTATTTACCTCCAGATTCCAAGGCAAAATCCACCATCCCAGTCTTGTCTTGAGAGTAGAGTTTCAGTGCATTGTTTACAATAATTTGTGCTTGCTAGAGGTGTACCCATACAAGAGAATGGAAGGAAAAATATTTTACTAAGATCAAGTGATAAAATAATTGATATTTACATATCTGTGAAGCTGCAAGCATCTTTTTGAGATGCTGCACTTCACAAGTCTTTGAAAGCCTCTGTAGAGACAGAGGTCACTTTTAATGCATGATTGTCTGTCTTAAAATACAATTTCATACTGCATATTGTCTCTTTTTTTTTTTTTAAATCTGCATTCCTTCTTCCAAGACCCTGAGCTGCATTTCTTTGGTATACTTGTTTCTTGGGAATTCAATTTTCAAGATAGCACACTTTGAAAAAACACAAGTGTTCTCAACAGGCAACAATTAATGCTGCCAGAATACTCAATAAAGCATTTTCTGCAGTTCTCCTCATTTCAACTGATGTTCCTGACATCTCCTAAAATCATTAACATTTATGTTGACAGTCATGCTCCACAAAATGCCTGTGAAAGAACCCTTTCCAGTTTTAGTTGAACTTTTGAGACCTTGAAACTCACTCACCTCTTCTGTGATTCCAGAAATGCCTGCATTAGTCACAGCATTTGTAACTACTTCAGATGTTACTTTTTGGTTTGTTACAGACATATGGAGAGTGATGTTCTTGAGAATCTGCAGCTCAAGGTCCCGCAGCCAAGTCTGTAGATCACTTTTGCTCACAAAATTGGAGGTAAGCCACTGGAGCAGTGATTCAGGAAAGTCTTCTTGTTGATCACCAAAAAGCATTAGCTTGACAGATTCTTTGACCTGGGCATCTACCTAGTAGGAGTCATTAATAATTATAATTATTAGTTTTTATAAATATATATATAAATATACAACAGGCACATAACTAGACCATTATTACAAGACATTATTTAAGTTACAAGTCATTATTTAAGTAAAAGTTGATCCCAATAATCCATATTGTTGTATTTTGTTGGCTACATTCCAGTCAGACCTTTTAAAAACTCAGGCAGGATATTTTAGAAATAACTCTCAGATAACAAACCTAACTTGCTTTTACTTGAGTTTCTTTTCCATATTTCCATGAGTTAGCAAAACACATCAACAAAGTACTGTACAGAGAACTGCTACTACATCACAATTTACAAGCAAACCCCTGCCATCATAGAAAACAAGCAATAAACTCCTCTCTTGTGAAGTGTTATGCACTAATGGAAAAATTCACAGTAACCCTACATACAACTGTCATATTTTAAGACTAATACCACCCCCATGTTACTGACTGCAGTGCATTTCAAGAAAGTTAGTGAACAAAACCAAGTAATACCGAATTTTACTGAGACAGAGAAGTTGCAGAACCTACTTTTTCATGAATGACATCCATTTTCTCACAACTTGTCTTCACACTTTCCCCAGATAACAGCTCCGATTTCATATAAGCCAGCTCTAGTTCTAGGTTTTTAATTTTGGACATAAGTAGACTGTATTGATCATCATCTCTGACAAAAACAAGGAGTCAATAATTAGGAAAGAGTATTGAAATCATTCCATCAAATTCCAAAGGTGTGAGAATATACTTGTCTAATACAGAGTGCTCTCCTAGTTTAATTGTGCACAATACACCCAGTGAACTTGCAGTTGTAACATACTGTTACTTAAGGCATACTTAGAATTAATATATCCAAAGCAAAGTATTTTGAAGTAGTGGAAAAATCCAGCAGTGATGACTTCAGATTATCACCAGGCTGACAAATTAATAACTCAAATATACATAAATTTGGGGGAATTCAAGGGCTTCTGGTAAACCAGTCAAACTTAGTGTGAGTTTGCCTCACTCAAACCAGAGGAACTCCAGAGGCAGTGCTGAGTTACACACAGCAGCTCATATATGACCAGTATAGATCAGTGTCAAGTGAATGCTATGGAAAAAGGTCTCAACCATCATTCTTAACCAGCTTACATTTAATTCTAATTTAAATGGCATTTCAGCAAATAAGCCAAAAAAAACAAGAGACAAAAATAAGAATTGATACAATTCAAGAATTTAAACATAAAGCCAACCAAAAGTAGTCACTGCTTTTAATTTATTTCACTAAGTGATCTGAAAGAAAATTCTAATGCATTTATCACTCTCCTCCACTACATAAATAGTTTTCTCTATTGAAAGTGTAGTGGTATGGTTGCCCTCACACAGTACAGGAGGGTACAACAGAAACTCTCAGGGTCAGTTAACTGACACAAGATAAGGATCACTGTCAGTTGGCATCAGGAGTGAGAAAGCAAAATATATTTGAAAAGTGCTTTTATACCTCACTGATTTTGATTTGGCTAGGTCGAACTCCTTCTGGATGTCCTAAAAAACACAAAGGTTAAGTTTTAACATATACAAAGAAACTCAAGTGACAGAAAGAGAATAAAGGATGTTATACGAAAATAAATTTCAGCATCCCTGTACAGGACTGTGCTCACAATTATGTGCCTTTGCATAATGAGGCTTCCCTCCAAACAGAACCTGTCTCAGTGGCCAAGGGAATAATTTTTAAACTTTGGAATGAAACCCTCTCCAAGAAGAGGGAACAAAAACACAAACAAGTTTTAAGAGTTAGGGGACTTTAAGAGTCAGAGTAAAGGAAACTGTTGTTTGGGACAGAAAATGAAAAGAATGTTTTATCAACAGGTTACAATCAGAACAAGTCAGCAAAGCTCGCTGTCAATACCTTGGATTCAGCTGAGAGTTTTCTAAGAAGGTCTTCCAGGGTCTGGATGCGCAACTCATGTTCTTTATGTAAAGCCAGGAAGTCAGTCTTAAAAACAAGGAAGAAAAGGGGTCTGTATATTCTTTTGGAGTGCAAATATCATAATTTATATAGTCTGCAAAGTGTGATTTTCATTCAGTTCTGTGAATGTTTAAGTGATTTATCCTGCAGATAGTGTGAGAAATTACAGAATCTGTAAAAAATACAGAAGTCTGATTTAGCTGAAGTAGGGGTTACATACAGGGAAGTTTACCACAAAATCCCTGCTTTGTCACTAGTCCTTCCTATAGTATTCTTTATATGTATGGAAACAGAATAAATCCAGCAACTTTTCAGCAACAGAGGAATTGACTTTAGGCCACCTCTGGAATTAATCCTTTGTCATCAATAATAAAGGAGGAACAAATGCCCACAACTTCTCCCTGGCCCTTACTACCTATTGGTTATTTCTAGAGCAGAAAAAGAACCCTCCAATCAAATTGCTCACAACCTGCATTAGTAAAACAGAACACTACAATCAGCATCAGGAAACATCAACAACTGTCTTACCTTTTCCTCCAATTTCATATCTTTAATATATTGACCCATCACATTTTTTATTAAATTCAATGTTTCACTTCTGTCACTCATCGTGGCAACCTGATCTTGAAGATTCTGGAGCAGGCTCATCACTTTGTCATATTCTTTGTTTCGGTCACGGCATCTGTCAGACACGAAGGCCATTTGCTTTTCCAGCTCACTTATGCGACCAAAGTCAAAGATATTTATGGTATCCTAAAGCATAAAGATAATGCTTTAATACATAAAAATCAACTTATCTACATTACTATTGTGCAACAAGAAGTTATTACAAAGTATTGAATACATGGGAGTTAAGAGGTCTTAACAAATATGCAAGTTCTTCCCTAGACTGTCCCCCCCCTTACCTTTGGAGGTTGCACAGAATGAAAAGAATCATCTTGTGGTTCAGGAACACGAATAGAATCATCTGTTCTCTGTATTCTGTCAATTCTTGTCCAGTTCAATGGAGGTAATAATGAAATGAAGCCATTAAGACCCCAGAACCACAAACCTAGAACAGAAATAAAAAGCAATATGTGCTCAAAAGAATTCTCCCTTCTGACTGCTTTTATCTACAAATGGTCTTTGTATAAGGACACAGCCACCTTCAGTTTGCAAGGCAGGTGCCACACAATGGACCCTGCTCCAGTCTAAACAAGAATCACCCCGAGTCAGCTTGAAAATTTTTAAATCAAGCACTCAAGAATATTAGGGACCATCCATCAGTCCCACTCACACAGTTGTGAGGTGGGTAACTTGCACTTATAAATATCAAGGTACAAGTCTGAACTCACACTACTGCTTCCCTGGCACCTTGGCCACATTTGCTGGTAAAGAGAGGCCATGTTTTCTGAAGGCAGATGTAAATGCTGCTTTTTATCTCCATGGAAAACATGCTGCAGCACACACTTACTACATATCACATTGCATAAGAGCTAATAAAAGTTGGAGGAAACTTAAGCTTCCATGGAAATATAACTGCATTTCACAAGATTACACTTATTTTTGCAATACCTTAGTGGGAAGTAGCAGCATTTTCTAAACAGGGTAAATTCTTTCCTTGTTCACTCTTATACAGAGGACTTTGGATTCCCACTGTAAATTTCCAAGAAGCTTCATTTTCTCCACCAAATAGCTGCAAGTTTTTAAGACTCACAAAGACATGAAAGTGCTTTTCAGCAAAGGCTCAGCACTTCCAGTAAATACTTCAATTTGTTTCATTTCAAAGTTGTCAGCTGGCCTGGAACACTGTCTGCTAACCACTCTAAAGTCAGCAGTATCTCAAAGCAACTAAAACATGCTCTAGAGCAAAGGAAAGACTTTGGATGAGCTGGTAAAAACTTTACCACACTTCTATAGTGACTGACAAAGCAATCAGTACCCAGCCTACTCTTTCATTGCTACTCCTATGAAGGGAGGCAAAAAAATAAGGACTTTAGTGTATTTACTTACTCTGACACTCTTTCTAAAGAGTTCTAAGCAATGAAATCAAAGATCTTGCTTTCAAGACAAGGGAAAAGCTGGCTGACTTGTCAGTACTCTGGAAGGCTGAATTACTGCCCTGTTCACAAACAGGACACAAACTTGCTCTTTTTCAGTTCTGCAACTTCTTCATAAATGAACTCAAAATGCTATTTTGGAACAGCTGATTTGTATTATAAGTGAATAACTGACATACCTAGGAGTAACAGGAGTGGGATAAGAAACAGTAACCACCTGTAGTTCTTTGGAAGGCATCTAGAGAAAGAAAGTTTAAAAGAAAGAACACATTTACCATAATTAATTGTTTTATATTATAACTGGGTAAATAACTTGCTCAGAAAACAATTATTTCATAGGATACACACCTTCTTAAAAGAAACACCTTGAGCAAAGACATCAGAACAACAAGTTGATACCATCCAGTTCTAAGCAACCTGAACATGGCAGAAGCTGCCCTCCCTAGAAGACAAAAGGTGGGAGTGTGAAATGTAATTACTGCAGCATATGTTCAAAGGAACCAAGCAGAGGGACATGCAGCTGTGGCCAACAATGCTTTGCAGAGAAATGCATGAATAAGGAAATGCATGCAGCTTATTGACATCTAGATATCACAAGTGTGACAGCACTGTAATATCAGCTACTCAACAAGGTCAACAGCCATGCACGGAGATGAAGTGCTCATTTGTTATAACAATGCTACCTCGCTGGAAATCCAGTATTAATGTCTGAACACAAGTTATCACACACTGAAGACTTCAGGAAATAAGTTCCAGGAAATGCAGATTAGCAGCAGCAGTTTTGGTAAGTGGAATACTGATATGGGAAGTGACTGCCAAACCAAACACACCCCATTATTCTTGACACCCCATATTCAGTGCTATTCACACTCATTCCCTCATGAAACAGTCTAGTCCATTCCTGCAATGCCTGTGAACACAAACACACCCTCTCATTTTTGTCAATGAAGTAGCACATGCATTTATGCATTTCAAGACACAAAAGCTACAGCACAAGCACAGCTGAATTAGTGTAAACCTCTGCAGTCCCCTCGTTTGCCAAAAGGAGCAGGCAATGCACACACACACACAGAGATCAGAATAGTAACCTGGAGAAAGAATGGCCAGCCAAAGTAGAGACAACACCTTCTGGGACAGAAGCCATCCTGTCGCTCCCACCGTTCGCAACACGTGAAGCATAAAGTAACCTGGATTACAACAAATTAACTCCATGTGGTAACAGACACACAGGAGCTCAAGGGTCTCTTCAGTACATGCAGTAAAAAAGACTCTGTCCCCTGCCCTTTACATGTTCTGCAGAATTTTAAATCGTACCTTTCAGTAATCTCAAACTTGGTTCTTCACTACTTTAAAGCAAAGCAAGCCACTAATAAATATGAAGTCAAGTAAAACCAAGACAGTTTAGAAATTGAATTCTCATGGACAGAGATAGACTGAGAACCACCTGTGCAGTTAGAATATAACAAATCAAAGTTTACATTTTGTAACATGTTTATCTAACAATGCCATGCAAAGTGTAGCACAGAATAGCAAGAGCACTACCACAAAAACAAGCTTTAAGCACATCATTACTTTAAAAGCATCTTATTTGTTCAAAATTATACATGAAGTTCATTATCTGGGTTACTCTGCAGAAGAGAGAATTAAAAATTTTAAATTCCATTGATGTCTAAGAAATATTGATAAAAACAGAAAGTATTCCCACCTAAAAGTTAAGCTGAGTGTTCCCAAGGATGTTCAGCAGGGCAGTTTTGTATCTCTTAAAGAGAACAAAACTAGCACCACCAACTCCCCACACCCAATGCACTGTAATAAAATGCTGTAACTTAAAGCCTGCTGAGGCCAGCAATTACTATGATCAAGACTAGGACCAATCTTTCTACAGAACAAACTACATTGTGTATGTTTAGAAAATAATCCTACATTTTTAGATTAGCAGGTATGTCTGGGTTAATCTGAGGGATTATAGATATACCAACCCAATGTTTTGCAAATCATTTAGGTGACTGAAGTGTCTCAAATCATTTTCCTTTGCTGAATAAAGAGCACTCAACAGATCCTTGATGCCTCTGTCATTCAAGCTAGGGAACGCTCATCTCACAGGGTAGAGTCTATCCCTATATAAGATTCCTGTAAAAATTTACTATCACTAGAACAAAAATAAAATGTTAAAACCCCTTTATTCAAATAATCTGCATACCAGTATCTCATCCCTTGCTTTCATTTAAAGTCAACTTTTTAACCTACAGATCTCCCCAAAGTGTAATAAATTAACAATCTAACTTGTTCCTTCTAACATACAAGGTGCACATTACTCTACACCTTGTTTTCACTAATAGGTAAGCAGCCTGCCAAGCTTATACAAAAGCCAAAATCAGAGCAAGAATTCAGACAGAAGAGGTGTTAAGCAAGTTAGTTGTCTAAGCACTTTACATTTTTACCCTACTTTGATAGACAAAGGAAGAAGAAAAAAACCACCCAAATACAAAACGTGTGATTAACATTGTGAGATTGAGATGCAAAGTAAAAGCAAACAAAAATGTCCAAGTCAACCTGCAGAAGAAAAGGTGTGCCAAATGGTCCTTGCTACCCTTTTAGCCCATGAGGACTGCATGTGGTCTGTGGTGTACATTTCAAGATGTTTCTTCCCTTTACAGTCATCACCTGTTGGTTGTGGTAACACAGTTGATTAATGGGATAAAGTCAGGATGAAGCCAAGATCTGCTACAAGGTAACGTGAACAAGTCAACCTCACACCATCAGTTATCAACCCAAACACTGCTAAGCAAACTACAGTAACACCAGGGGAACCATCTCCCCCACATTCAGCTGCAAACCAAATATTTACTTTGTAGCTGCCACAGTGTCAGGGCTGTCTGATACTACTCTAACAGCAACAACCTGGTGTAGAGCCCAGGACTGAGACTGCATCAATCACTGTACTTACATATTGATTCCTCAGTCACACCGAGGTGACGATCTTCTCTGTAGAACTCCTTTACATTCATGCTTCCACAGTAGTCTGAGTGAGCTGCAACATATCCAAAAAAGCACACATGGATTCTAATTCTCAAGTTCAAAGCCTTTCATATACACAGATTTTAGCCAAACTGGCTTGGTTCACTATGAAAGTCAGATTACTCAAAGGAAATCTGAAAAATGATTGAGGAAGAGGCCTACTCTTGTAATCTTGTTCTTTCTTCTTTAAATATCAGGGGGCCCTCTTAGTTCAAAAAAATCCTTCTGCTTCTTTTCAGATAGCAAAGTTTGTATTAAAAAAAATAACAAACAAACAACCCAACCAACCCTCATCAAGTAAGTCCCTGCTCCCAACATTCCATCAAATGGGTCAGCCATTCATTACATATTTGTGTTGATTTTAACAAACTTGTTACAAGAAGAAGAAGAATTAGCAATTATAAGGCTTTGAGCAGAGAGAAGGAGGAGAGCAAAGTTCTACTCACATGCAAAAATCAGTTACCTTCTGCCTATGGCAATTTAACTTCACTTGTACAGCAGGTATTATAGAAGAGAAAGCATCAAGGAAGAAATTAATGTTTTCAGGGAAAACAAGACATGCTGGAAAATAGTGCAGGGTGATGAGAGCAGTTTTGAGTTTTGCAAGACAGATCTAAACAAGCTTTAAGTGCACAGCAGGTTTAAGGGTAATAAGAGACCTAAAGATATTGAAAAATTAGAATTTGATGCTATCACCACAGCTTTTAAAAATCAACTTAAGTTTCTGAATTCAAAAATTACTCTCTACCACTTTCAAGTAAAATCAACATGTGGATCTCCTATAAAGGAATCTTGATACTTTCAAAACAGAAGAAAGGTATGAAAAGTGTAGCAGAAGTGAGGTAATAATAAAAACTGAGAAAGACAGGAGTCAGCCAAAAGACTACAGAAGAAAACCAAAGTGCCAAAGATGAAGTCCATAAGAAAAAAAACCCAATAGACACACTCTGTCTTTGCAGACCAAGGAAGACAACTGAAAAGGTACCTTTATATTCATAACCCAGCTTCAGCCAAACCATTTGAAAGAGTTGCACTAATAGTGATGCAAAAGATGCTGCAGTATTTTTGACCAATCGTAGAATCTTACTCATGTAGAAATATGTTCCTCCTATTGAAAAAAATAGTGTGAATACAAATTATTCATCCATAAAAATATGTACTTCTGTTCTCTGGTCACCACCAGCTTGTGTAAAAGTGAGGACGGAGCAGGGAAAGTCTTTGTTTAGCCAAGAGTGTGGAACTTCAGTAAGTGTGGTTTGAAAAGTCTGGGTGTATTAGATATTGCAACAGAACTCCTGCAAGAGCTACACACCCTTGATAATGACTTCAAGGCAAAATGTAGAACTTCAGCAAGAGCAGCTTTGATTAGTGAGAATGCAGAACTCTATAGAGCAATGAATTCCTTGCTTATGGAACTCAGGATTCCTCACTGATGTGAACGGCTGATCCTGATTTTGGGGTCACAGTTCCAAAGAGACACTACAGGGTTATTCTGGATTTGAAGGAGTGAGGACTGTTCACCATCTTCCCTGCTGTTACATCAGAGGAAGTTCCTACAGTGGTCTGCCTGAATGACAGAGACACACCCTTCTCCAGAGCTACAGGAACAAAGCCAAAACCCACCACTGCCACTGTCCTAGACTCAGTCACATTCCAAAAACCTGCCATGACTGTGTGTGCCTTTCCCTACCCACACACCCTCAAAGTTTGAGTCAAACCTCTGGATTAATGTTCACAGGAATGTACAAAGATGAGGAAAATTCTATTGTGGGAATACAAACTCAGGAGTTCAGAAAGAGTTTTCAAGCAGTGCCACTTTAAGTAGTTGACCAAGTCAAAAGAATTCCATCGTGTGCTATACACTAAAAAGAAATACTTAAGCATTTGAAGTCACATCATATAGCTCAAAGTAGTTTTTCTTGTACTGAAAACAAATTTAATTCAGGACTAACAAACCTACAGAATTCCAAAACTGGCTCCTTTCTAATTCAAGGTCATTAAAGAAACAAATTCTTTGTGGTAACTGAGGACTACCAGTTATCAAGAAACTCCAGATGCAAGAGGCAAGACAATGAGGAAAACAATCCAATGAATGGAGGTTGTCTTGGAAAGGCAGAGCCTTATTTATACAGACTCAATTTTTCAAGCTTTTGGAATGTAGTCACTAGAGTGACTATTTGGAAACAGTTTTTCCCTTTGGAGTTTAATTTTTCATAAAGTTGAAGTTTAGCTTTTAGAAACACTATAAAAAGCTGCAAGGTTAAAAGAGGAGAAAAAAAGGAAGCAGGAAGTAGAAAGTCCTCTCAGAGATTCCCTCGATAGCACAAGAACTGCAAAGTAACAATTTTCCTCAATCTTGAAAGCTCAAATCATGTAAAGCATAAATTATACACAAAAAAGCACAGAAAGTTTGTACCTGAAAAACATGACTAAATATTTCACAGGAAGAGCTACACAGATCTGATGTCAGATTAGGAGATTTACAATCAGTGCTGGCTGGCCAAATAGTTTATAATGACACCAGAGCATTTTAATTTTGTAATTGATTCCTATAGCAGCACTGAAAATCAACAGATTATTATTATACATCAGAATCTGACAAGGACATAAAATTTTATCTGATAGTGATAAAGGTATTTCATACAAGCTGATCCCTAGAATTCAGTTACTGGCAAGTTCATCAGGGTAGGACAGGTGCTTAGAAATGAAACACAGGAGAAAGTAACTCACTAGATGCATGTTTCTGGCTCCTGTCCCTAGTGTAGATCCTGGAGGATGGCACGTGGGAAGGTGAGTAGGCAGTGAGGACCTCCTTCCTCTCTGACAGCATGCTGCAGTCACTGCACGTGTAGCCGTTGAGCGTGGGCTGCAGCTCTGCTGCTATGTCCCCGTTCCCCTGCAGCAGCGTGGTGTCACTGCCTGCCAACAGAGCACAGCACCCAGCACACCCATGTCAGCACTGCCAGCACTGAGCCTGGCACACAGAAACGACGTGCAAGGGAAAGCAAAGTGTAGTTACCTTTGGGGTCACCTTCTTCGTCAAGGCCTGTAAGTGAAAAACAAACAAACGAAAAAAAGAAATTGGTCCCAAATTTAAGAAAGACCTGAACTGAACTACAATATCTGACATAAACTCAAGTTAGAAGTCCCACTAATTTTAAGACTCCAAGAAAGTCTCTTTCTGGTTAGCATTTAACATATTTTGCAGCCCATCAGAGAAACATTTATCCAGACCTTATTAGTAGGGCAGTAGGGTAACAGTTGTGAAAATCATCCCATCACAGAAGGGGCAGACAAAATAACATGAATACCAACTGCACCTTGACTTAGTTCCCACCAGATGATAAAGCAGCTTATTACAGGCTTACAATGTTTCTGCTGCTTAGTAACTACTTTGATACTACTGTATTTAAAATTCCTTTCTAAGAGCCAGGTTATCTAAAATTTAGAATGAGTTCTACCAAGATTGATACAATTCTTCCCATTAGGACTCTGGGAAAGTCACAAGTGTTCTGACTGGAAACAAAGAGTCTGAATTGGGAGATAAAACAAATTGCTGATCTGGTTCTACACAATACTTCACACAGACAATTCTTTATAAAGACAACTCTAATATTTTCTCTTCATTGAAGAAAAAAGGCTCCAGGAAAACATTTTTATATAGTTAAAAAGTCAAACCAGCCAGTCACACACAAAAACCTTTTTGGGAAATCCTGAAATGCCACTAATTTGAAACTTTCACATTAAGGTATGTTAAGAAGAAACACATTTCTGCCTGTAAACAAATAAGAAAATGCTATTCCTTTGGCTTTTCAAAAACAAGTCACATGTTTACCATTCTTTAAATACAGCACTCAGAGTACATTTTGAAGAAAACAATGATAGCAGATAATTATGGCATTGCATCATTGAAGTGTTTATGTTTGCTGGCATATTAACTTGACAGTGCAACGTCCTGACATTAACCATGCCAATAAACCAAATTTACATTCCAGCAGGCATTTTAGCAAATAGAACCCTATAGCAGAAGTGCAAGTGCACACACATTTGGGGATAGGATGGACAACAGGTGGGGAAAGGATAATAAATTTATACACACCAAACCAAACAGTTTGCACAGTTTGATACAAGCAGTAGCAATTATTGCCTACCCCAGAAATGATCAACTTCTGTCTGCTCCCGAATCAGAGACTCATCCAATATAGTGGAGATCATTGATGTATCACTGGCATGGCTATTGAAACTGCTCTGACTAAAAATAGATGAGCTGGACAGATTTTTCCTTGGCACATGTCTTCCACTGCCAGACTGTTTGTTGATACTTCTGCGTTGCTTTACCACCCTGGGAAACAAAAGGCAAGTAAGACACAGCACCAAAGACACAAATTTCTGCTCCTCTCTCACTAAATTAATAAACAGGCATTTCAACTGATGTGACTAAACAGAGCAAACCTGCCTTCAAGCACCTATATTTTGACAAAGATTTTTGTAAAAAATTGCCATTGCAATGAACATAAATTTCAGAGTATGGCAGCAAGCACCAAGAGAAAAAAATAAGACCTGTAAGTAACAGTTTTGCATTGCTGTGTTCAAACAGTAAGACTCAGGATTTATTTATGACTAAAAATGCTTACTTAGACTGATCCCTGAAGGACATGTTTCCAGCAAAAGAGCTGTCATGAAGGGAATCACTCTGTCCATCATCTGATCTACTGTATCCTCCAGCAGCCAACCGTAAACTACGCCGGGACATTCTGGGTGAGTCAAACACTGGATCTATTTTGTTCTCAGTCTCAAAATCCAAAGCAGATGAAGAATAACTTGAACTGCAGTAAAATAAGAACACCAAAGTTACTGGGAGAATTTTCAACCTGGTAACAAACACGTTCTTCAAGCTAGTCCAAGTTTCCATTAAATGCAGTTTATTTGGGGTCATGGTACAATCCACACAAGTTATACCAAATAACCCAAATAATCTAGATATTCAAGTTTCTCTTAAGCAATATATATTATGAGTTCTACAACTGAATGCAAATCACAAAAATAAACAACCACCATGGAAACCACGTGTGAAGTTTAGCCAGAGCAAGCACTCATTCTTTTGGGACCACTTTGACAGTGGAAGCCATTCATGACACAGTTTCTTCACTGTGCCTAGCAGCAAATTAAAAATGACACACTCCAAGTTGCAAGGCAAAGATTAATTTTCAGTCTAAGTTTTTCTTTGTTGATTTTCTGTTTGCCAAGTGCTTGTTTTGAGAACTGGAGATCCATCTGCCCCATTACCCTGAATTTCCATCTCTCAACAAGTAGGAACTTCCTCCCTTTAAGATACTGGAAGGCTTCCCTACTTCAGCTATTTCAGTTTAATTACATTACTTTTTAAAAAAAAAAAAAGTGGCTTAAAAACATTTCTTAATTTAATGCAAACCATTAGAAATATTTAACTCAGAACTAACAAAAAAAATGTTTACAGGCTCCAATTTGTTTTTCTCCACAGAGGCAAGTATACACACAGATAACCTTCACATCATTACCCCAGGAACTCCACATTTTGACACATGATTCTCTCAGGTCCTCCATGAAAACTTACAGTGAGAACAAAGCAGCAACACAAGGCAAACACAAACATTAAGCTGAGGAGTCTGTAAGAAATACATTTACCAAAGCAGAAGTTTAGCCTAAAGCAAAATTCTCATAGTTACAACCAAAGGAAACATTCAGTTATGTAAGTGAGCAGAGGCTGCTGGCACAGGGCACTGCACAGCAGGTCAGGTCCCAGAACTGCTCAGCCCCGTGACCCACAGCATCCAAATGCTAAGTGCTCTAGGCCAGCTTTCATAAGGACTCTGTCCCTTCTTGGGCCACAGGGACATACAGAGATGGAACAGCACTTCAGTATTCCTGAGGGTTTCATTTGGTTTTTTGAAAGAAGAGAGAAGCAAGAATCGTTTATGACAGCAGCTCCTTCTCCCCAAACAAAAACAAACAAGTAAATTAGATCTGAATGAGTAGATTCTACTTTGCAACCTACATTTGAAATGGAAGCTTTCCCTTTAAAAAATACATACAAACAGCTAATATAAAATGTATTTGTGTAAAAATGATTTAATGAAAATAGTTTTCTCATACAATCATTAAAGATCTCAGAACATCACAAAGCAATAATATGGTAAGTATTTTATTGCTTTGGCATACAATTAAGATAACACCAGGAGGCCTTGAAGCTACACTTGCAGTAATGATGTAATTCTGACAAGGTGGTGCTTTTGAAGTCACTTTCTTCATTGCTCTTCAATGCAAAGTTAAGCATGTAAGATGGGGCTGTCAGAGCATATAAACTGCATTTCTTTTGGCTAAAACTCTAACACAGACAACACACTGCCAGAAAACTTCTCATGGCTCCAGCACCAGCTGACCAGATCAGAGCCTGTCCAAAGTAGCTGCTTCTACTGCCCAGAGTAGGACAGTTCTGATGGCAGGGCCCTGGTTCTGTGTGCTGGATCTCACTGGTCTGCCCTGGTAACACTGGCACGTGCAGTGCAACCCTGTGCAAGGCAGGAGTCCCAGCACAACTTAACAAACCCAGCATATATTACTAATTACATTAGGCTTGTTAATGCTTGCTTTCATTAGGCTGGAAGAGGGAGAAGACATAACACGTTTTCTCATGTACTTAACCAGTTGTAGACTAAAGGGTTTAATTTTTACAGTTTCCAAAAATGCTAAGTGTAGATGACTCTGACAGATGTGAAGTGAGAACAAGGGTTAAACGTGGCTCCTCCTGTTGTTATTCTGAAAGGGTCAGAGCCACAATTTTCTATTGAGTCCCTCCCTGAACAGTTGTTTCAGAACTCAGTTTTGCTATTTACATTTGCCACTATGCATTTGCTTTTTCTCATCTTCACCCCATGTTTCTTACAGACACTCAATTCACAAGAACACAAAGTACACAGAACAAGCTGACAGCTGTGACCAGCCTCAATTTGTTTCTGTTTATGAACACTTGCTGTTACCAAGTATCTCAACGAGCATTTATATCAACATGGGTTGGATAAATAGCGTGAAGTTGGGCTCCACTATCTAAAAAAACACAACAAATAATCACAGAATCTTTTCCTCTTTAACAAAAGGGGCTTGTCTCTCGCAGGGTAATAATCCACTCTCTATCTGTCCTCTGGCAGCAGGACAGTACCTAGAGGACTCTTAACTTGACACCTCACTTCCCATGCTTTGGAATGTAGCCTTTTTTCTTTCACAGTAAAGACTACAGTAAATAAAAAAAAAACCACTGCCTTTCCTTTCAAGGGCCAGAAATTAACCTGCACATTGACATCCTCCTATAAAATACATACAGCTAACCAAGAAACATCTAAAGGTGGGATGCAATTTGCCCACACTCCTGGGCAACCTCTGCAAACAGTGAGGACTCTGGTTCCTTCCCCCAGCAAACAGCTCCCATGGCTGCTGGCAGAGCTGGTTACTGAACCTGGTCGTACATTTCCAGCTTCGTGATACCTCCTCAAAACAAGCTTCTAGAGAACGAGAATGTCCCAGACTTCAGTGGGATATTTTTCAAGTAAGAGGAATGAGAATGAGGTCTTCCAATTTTAGCATGCCTATAGCTTGCCTGAAGGACCTGAAGTGTCATGTATTTATAAATACTCCTTGGAATGAAATGGGCAGTGATGTTCTTGACTATTCAGGGTAATGGGCACATGCAATACATCTAGAGAACTACAACTGCACAGACATCTTCTGACATGGACAGACACACAGCCAACACAAAAACATTCTCGGGCTTTCTAACCAGAGGCATTACTTACATTAAGTGACCAAGGACACTATCTTGAATTGTTTAGTTATTTCTTCAGTCAGTCCCAGAACATACTTCAAAGGATTTTATTCAATTATTGTGCAGAAAATTACACGCCAATTGAATGCTCTGACACAGAAAATCAAATCAAATTCTTATTGATTTAACCCATATTTGTGAAGAAGTGTTAAAGGCACCCAAACTGACAACACAACTCAGAAGATGATGGTTACTAAAAAGAAAGATCAGTCGTAAGAGTGGGGTGTAAATTACATGTTGACAGGTGGGTGAGATTCACAAGTTTGACTTGCTTTTGGAGGAGGATAAAGATCATTTAGGTATAGCAGTTAAATGTTTTTCTGATTTGGGCTGGAGGAGGAAAAGCACAAAGTAGAAGCACTACAGCTATGAACACACAGTGATTCCAGTGAGTATTAATATAAGATCTATTAATAAGTCATAGCCAACTCTATTAATAGCTTTGTGATATCAAACTTCACTGTACTGCTTTCTGCAGGGCTACATCCCAAGCCAATTTCTTTAAAGAAAAGATTCTGTAAAGATTGAACAGTCAAAGGCAGAATAAACCAGATTAGAATATATGCAAAACAAACACAGGTGAAGGGTAAGAAGGAAAAAAATCCAACATTAGCAGTTCTCCCCTTCCTCAGAGTCTTCAAATATTGTTTGACCTAGAGTAGGAAGAGCTACAACAACAGAAAACATTCTGCACATACACAGCAAGCAGAGGCACAGCAAGAGTCTGCACAAAGACTGTAGTTTGCTCTCTTGACACCCTGAAAGCAGTGTCACATCAGGGTACCAAGCAGTTTTCCCCCATTATTTTAACATTTGAGGCTTAACACGATTTTAAAGAAAGAACTTGTCAATCCTTCTTTTCTACATAAGGAATTCATTACAATGAATTATTTTCAACCTAGTTTAACTATACTGGCCTTCATGAATGAAGTTATTAAACTTCATCTTATCCAGCTCTACCCATTTCTAAATACCTATGCCTAATAATTTAACATGGCAAAATGGCAAGCTGGAAAGTTTCAGGACATATAACCCTTCACAACTTCTCAGTTTTGCAAAACAGTCTTCCTGTATGTAGCAAGACAAACACTAAATAAACCCCACGAAAGTCATAATGAAATATCCTCCAGATGTCCAATAGGATTCATTATTCTGCATCTTCCTTTTTACTTGCCCACTGTTTCACTGCATGAGAATTTTTGACAGGAATACCACAGTAGTTTAGCCTGTCAGGAGTTACAATATTTCAGTCAATCTCTAAGGCACATTTGCACCACAAAGGTAATTAAACCCACTCAGTAACACAGAAGTGAAACTGCTTCTGGATACAAGGCCCATAGATCACTGGTCATTGCACAACACTCTTTCCTTGAAATTGGAAAACTCACTTGTATTTAACATTTTACCAATAGGTTTTCATAAAATTCAGGAAAAATCACAATTCAATTGATGCAACATAAAACAAGTCACACTTTGAAACGCTACAGACATTAGGCTATAGCTTAAAAAAAAAAAAAAGCCATGATGTCAAACAGAAAATGGAAACTTACAGTTTTGGAGCACACAAAAGGAAGAGTATTAACTCAGTAATCTCTTAATGCTACAGTTTGGCTAACTTCTGTTTTATTGGCCAGTAGCCAAGTATTGTCCTATCTTTATACTGGACTTTAGTAACAAAACATAATAATGACAGAGAGGGAATAGAAAAGCAAATCTCATACTGCATCCTACCAAACAACCATATTTAAACTTAAAATTAGCTAAACCAATAACTCAGGTTCATTGATACATTTTGAAGCAAGTTTATATCTCAATAGCAGGAAAAGCTCAATAGATTAAAACAGCAACAATCTGGTATATTAATACTGAAAAACTCAAAATAGGCATCACAACACTTGCTCTGAATACGTAATATAAAAAACACCAAACACTACAGTTAGCTTGTAGAAAACTGAAGTGATTTAAGGAAAACAAAGATACAAGAAAAAAACAAGATCATTAGAAGATATATGAAAAAGATACGAGGAAAAACAAGTTCATTAGAAGACAGATTTTACATTCACCCAACAAGCAGCTTTGCTAAAAGAAGTAATCAATGTGTTACTTCCAGCCAAGTTCCACTAGCAGCAATGAGTGCACAAAAGTCAGTGTTTTAAAGTCAAAGTGGTCCCAAGTCACAAAAGAAAGCACACACCGAAGTTACAAGACACAAAACATCCAAGAATTTTGAGGACATATTTATAGAAATCCAACAGCAGTTGTAACTAGGCGGGCACAAGTTATTCATAGCAACTAATAAACACTGACTCATTATCTTAGTCATTGTCCTGTTCAACATTTTCTTTCCTCCAGTTAGGACACAGCACTTGTTTTCAACCACACTAGGAAAAGCCCACTTCTCCAAAGAAGTCAGCTACTTACCATGAAAGCTCAACTCTGCAGGATTAGCAACATTCAGAGAACAGACAGTTTGCCCACAAGAAGAAAAGGGTTCTCACCTGAGTGCATATGTATAGCCAGTGTTCTCTGGCAGACATTGGGGAGGGGTGTACGTGTGTAGACGTGAAAAGTCCATGGTGACAGTTTCAAATCATACTGTAAAAGGTGAAAATAAAGTAATGCAATGACTTAGAATTATGTAAAGTCAATCTAGGAGCCCTTGCACTGTTCAGCCTGTGTCACCAAGCATTGAAATAAAAGATCTGTTACCAGAAACATGGAGCTCTCAGTAGTGGAGTAGTATTGCTCCTAGTGCCAGATATCCCTTATCATTACTACAGGAAGCTCAGGGTATTTCTGACTGTGACCTTCTTTATGAAATTCTATTTTCAGCTATTTCCAAGCTCTCTGCAACACGAGTTATGAGCCAAACTCTTATCACAACCAAACTACACCACTTCCACAGGAACTACATTATGCTGGTATCCCCTAAAGAAGCTGATTTAAAATCTAAAGAACTCTGCAGCCACGCTTCAGAGATCCCTTCCAAACATGTTTTGCTTTGAGTGCCCTCTGAGCAAAGCACTGAGAATAATGCAGATGAAACTTGAGAAGGTTTTTACATATAGTCAAATCATTTTACTCTAGCACTTTTGAATACCATCCACTAAGCAGCAAGGGAGTATCCTTCATTTCACATCATTTACTCCTGTCAATAAAACCACTGAATACACACCCTAGCAAAAGAGCCAATGCAAAGTGACTCATGGTGTAGAATTAGGCACATTTTCCGGAGTGCCATCCACTTCCAAAAAAACAACAAACCCAAAGCCAAAACTACCAAATCAAAAGCATCCAAGCAACATTTGTAAAACTTTCCATGGGGTCTTTGAAAGGCATTAGAGCTCTTGGAAGAAAATAAAAACTGATGTTGTCATATCAACAAGCTTGCAGAGCTGCACGGGTGACTACTTGTGGTACTATGAACAATTTAGCTTTCAATTTCAAAGTATTTGCAAAAAATCCTCAGCTCTTCTCAGTTTTATTAGCCAAAGAAAATTTTTAATTTTGTAGAAAGGATTCTTGGATGATAGCTTATTTGTAGTTAACAAATAGGGATTTGGCTATTCTGGATTTGCAGGGTTAGCAAGGCAGAATCCCATCTACTTTCAGATTATCTATGGCTCCTGTTTCAAGGGCAGAAAAAGATATTCCATACATCTGTGAATACCTAAACCAGGATAAAAATATCCTCAGCTAATTTTTATAATCATAACATCAACAAGCATCTCATTTTGGAGATGGACTTTCCTATGCTGAAATAAGAACTTTCATTTTGTATAGCTACATAAGCATAAGAAACTGGGAAAAAAAACAGGTACAGGCAGGCAAAACCAGCTCAAAAGAAACCTGTACACTAAACATTAAAATGCTCTTAGTCAGTCCACCTGTAGCCTCCAAATCTCGAGGTCAGTAAGGCAGGAGGATATTTCCATTACTAAAGACTTAAAAAATTAAAACTTCCAGGCCTAAGCATCATAGCTTCACGAATCCAAGCACCTCCCATGCAAAGTGGGGTTAATGAAAAAAAGTCTTTTACTATTTACTTTTTTTTTGTATTATAGAGAACACATTTCCATTAAGTGATCCTTTACATTCACTTCATTTGCCCCAGAGCCATAATGCTTTCACTAACTTGTAAATAAATTTGTTGTTTGTTTACAGGAAGCTTAAATCAGTAGTGCGGAAGTATTAGCAAAGCATCTCATTCTTTTGCTAGAATGAGCAGCAGATTCTGTTGGAATATGTAACAACTGCTGCCTTACTTTATCAACAACCAGGAGCTCAATTTAGCACATAGGAAATGGGGACCAGAGAGCAAAGGCTCCCCAGGAACGAAAGTGGAAACACAGTGAATTTCAAGATGAGGGATGCTGATGAGACCAGAGAGCATTTGTACTAAAGAACAGGAAAACGGGTTTCTCAGACATACACCTACTGAAATCCAAAACTATGATTAAGGTTGATCTGTTTGAATTGGTTCATCCCAATACAAATTTTTAATCCCCAAGGTAGGAAAACCTTGTTTAGTTTCCGCTGGAGTTGATGTGCGTGCTTAGCATGCATCATTTCATCATAAAACCTATTTTTTAACTGGCAACTCAGTAGCTAATCCTTCTGACACCCAGCAATATTTTCCCACATGGAAAGCTCAGCTATGCCAGTGAGCTTTGAGTAGCTCCCCAGCTCCTCCCTGTCTCCACTGCCCATATGGGCAGGGCAACGGCTGAGTTTGAAAAACAACATATTGGCTCAGTTTCTTCCCTGTTCTTTTCCCTTTCACCACCAGTTCCCTCTTTACTTGCTTTCTGGATAAATCAAATGCTAGAATATAAATAATATTTCTTATTTGATAAGGTTTTAGTTGTATCATTATGTTATTACAGATAAAATACATGCTTGACAAAGGCAGTGCTAACTGCAAAGCCTCGAAGGTACTTGGGCGTAGGTCTATTAATAGCTGGGTTTCACAGCACTGAGCTCTCCAGTGAGGATATCAGGTTTGCCATCTAAACACCACACTTAGAAATCACTTAGAAGATTTAGGGGCTTGGTTTGATTTGCTGCTTGTCTGATGCTCTAAAATTAATTCTGACTCAAGAGGAGAAACCTCTACTCCGTTTTTCAAGGCAACAAAAAAGGTTTAACTGACTTAAACAGAATTTGAAAATCATCTTCAGAGATGACCACCAACATTTGGAAAAATGGGCATCTAGAATTTACTGTAAAACTGGATTTTTTTAAAGCCTGACTTTTAGTTCAACAGCTTAATCTTAGTTATCCACCTCTTCAAAACAAATGATCAATTTAGAAATATTCTACATCCTTATATTACAAAACAGACACAGGGTGGGCGGAGGACATTGACTCACTCTAATTTGCTCGCTCATGTTTAACAGCACTCCACCTTTCTTGTATTATCATTCTTCTTGCTTATGAAACTTTCATACGCAACTGGAACAGAAAGAGACATACTAATAAAATATTTTGAAAATTTTAAATCACAAAACTTGGCAGAGAACTTGAGAGGTAGGCACTGTACTTAATTCTGGTTTGAACGTTTCTGGGTGCCAAACACCTTTCTGCTTTAGGGTACCATGGATCTGTCTGGACTCAGTTTCATGTAGATTTTTAGTCTCAGCTTTCTGGCAAGATTACCAGGCCCAAACTTGAAAATAACTTTCT
Source organism: Thryothorus ludovicianus (assembly GCA_013397245.1). Classification (NCBI taxonomy): domain Eukaryota; kingdom Metazoa; phylum Chordata; class Aves; order Passeriformes; family Certhiidae; genus Thryothorus; species Thryothorus ludovicianus. The sequence continues at coordinate 36,512 of VZTB01011848.1, read as the reverse complement.
TCCCTTTTGCAGAAGCTCATAAACATCTATTTCTAATACTAAAGGACGTAAAGAACCAAGCATGTAGTTGTATAAAACCCCCAAGATTTAAAAAATACTTTGATAAGACAGCCCACAGTCAATTAAAGGGAGGCACACAGTTCTCTTTGCAAGTTCCTGGAATGCAAGAGGACACTACACGGGCCTCATCTTACAAGCCAACTTCCATGCTCCTGCAGAGGAGACAGCTGGATTATTTGCCTTTTTTTTGGGAAACAGACACAAAAGTCATCATAAGCATTATCTCTCCCTTGCAATTAAACTGAATCTGTGTTACAATAAATCAGCACAGCAGAAGGGCAGGAGAAGACAGATTGTGACTGTCAGAACACAAGGAAGCTCAGCAACTCCTGTAATCAGTGCAGTAGAATTTGCCTTCACACAAGGCCCTTGGCCGTCTCCAAAGGACTCTGAAGCTTCTGAGTGACATGAGGCTGCACCACCAGCTCAGAAAAAAGCCTGTCTATCTGACAGTCACTTTCACAACCAGCCAACCTCAACAAAATCCTAGCACCATGGCAGCAAGCTTCCTGGCTTCCAGGGAAGGTGATGAAATGCTCCACGAGTGGCCTTTATGCCCAGAAGCATCACAAGGCAGGGGAGCAGCACCAAACACTGCCCATGCCCTACAAACACCTCACAGGGACAGACACAAGCCCTCACTGAAAGCTTCTGGGGCACACAGACTTGTACAGATACACTGTCCAGGCAGTTCCTCATGAAAAGCCTTCATAACAAAGGAAGTGGTAAATTGCCATTTCACAAAAGGGACCCTGGCAGAGTAGAAATATTCACCAAGTCTGTTAGAGAATGAGAAAATTCCCAAGACAGCATATCTGAATTTTTATGTTAGAAGGGATAAAAAAATGATACCATAAAGTCTTAGATGTTGATGGTACTCAAATAGAACCTCTACTATCCTCACATTTTAAAGCCAAGTAACTTTAAATCAGTATGACTTAACATATTTAATGCCACAAATGCTAAACAGATTTAGGTAAACTATCAATAACAATGAAACTGGAACATGCAAACTCCATCAGTTCCTGAGAGCAAGCCACTTTTTACTTGTAACTTAAATTTTTATTTTCTTCTATTATTAAGAATAACCAATAAAATCACTATTTTTGGTTAAAGAACGCAAATTCCCAAGTAAATATTCTCCACAAAGGATGTTTCACCGTAGCAAGTAAAGTATTGGTTTAAACAGGCTGAAGAGCAAAGAGCTCCAAGCTAAATCAACATTTTATTAAAACACACATTCACAAAACAGTATAAATCCTTTAAAAGAGCAACCCAAAAGCAAACAAACAAAAACCCCACAAGCAATAAAACTGACGTTTTCCACTAGATGTTACCATCGAGCGTTACGGCACCGATCCCCAAACACAGGTGTCAAAACACAGCGCAGACCCAGCAGGAAGCACCGACACCGCACACCCACAGTCCGTACCTCTGGAGACGCTTCCTAAAGGAGCGGGCTGACAGAAGCCAGCGGCGGCTCATTGTTTACACACGGGGCCAGCGCGCCGCTCGCAGCCCGGGCCCTCCCGCAGCCGCCGCGCCGGGGCCTGCCCGGGCCCCGCCGCCCTCCATGGCCCGGGCTCCGCTCGCCGCTCGCCGGGCCCCGCTCCCGGGGCCAGCCGGCCCAAAATGGCTCCCGGCCCCGACAAAGCCCGCAGCGGCCCGGCCCACACGCTCCCGTCACTCGCCGAGTTTGAATCCGCCGGAGGCGGCCGACCCCACCGCCTTAACCCCTGCGGCTCCGCGCCCCTCCGCACAACAAAAGGCGCGATCTGCCCACGCTCCCGGAGCGCTCCGCCGGCCCCGCAACACACGCCCAGAACTGGCGAGCAAATGAAACCCCGACATCTTACTCTTTACAAGCGACACCTGAATGCCTGAACGCCCGCGCCTTATCATCGCCAAACTGCAAGCCAGTGAATTTAAGGGTATCCATACGCCGCCTCATTTACTGATAGATCAATGTAAAAAGCCTGCTAAGCCTGTAAATAAAACAAAAAATACCCTGCAACTCACTTCCACAACACTGGTATGAAAATCAGCAACTAGTAATTCACCCCCATGTGTAAAAGCAAGAATTAGACAATACAATTCTCTGGGAAATTCAACAGAAACATTAGCCCGGAACAGTCAGTTGTAAGCACTGAAACAGAAACATTAAAAAAAAATAATAATTAGCAAACATTTAACTTCCTTTTTGCGTAACGTTAAACTGAAAACCAGATGGTGGGATGGGGGGGCCTTGCAAATACCGCAGAAACCCGGAATTTGCTAGTTAATATTTTCCCTCCCCGTGACATACTAGAAACAGTTTATTTTTTAAATGCATTTTATTTTAGCGTAGCATAACGTTAAATAAGGCAACGTAAAATAAAGCAAACCAAATACTTTTTCTTCCCAGCAGATATAAAACTTACGGGAACTGTCAGAAAACAGAGGGTGCTGTCTCCAGTGCTCCTGACACTTCTACCCCTGTGGTCACTGAAGAGCAGCCAAACGTGACCACGGCATGAGGAACTCAGCACTGTCACCGCAAAAGCAGCACAGCACTAAAATAGCACATTTGGCTGTAGAAACACGAGCAGTAGTCACTCACTCGGCGAGCGATGACAAACTCTTCTATACAGCAAACCCGTCTGCTGAACAACACTTTGCCCACAGAAGCAGCTGCCCTGAGGTGACAGCCGGGGGACAGCCAGGGCAGGTTTGCCCACCTGTGCTAGCAGAGAACACCCATCACTCGCGTTACCTTCGCGCCAAGGCTCGGCAGCTGCGCCGAGCGCCGGCACCACCGCGCACCTAACAGCCCTTCCACAGCCAGGGCGGAAAGCTGCAGGTTAGAGTTTCTTCTGACAAGGAAACCCTCCAGGTGCCAGGCCCAGAGGGGACCGGGGCAGCTGAGGTTTCTCTCTCCTCCCAGCGAACAGCGCCGACCGACAGAACTCCGGGCTAACCAGGGGCCGGCGCCCGCCCCACGACTCCAGCCCGCAGCGCCTCACGCCCCGCTGCCTCCCCTGCGCCTCTGCCCGAGCCGGGCACGCCGATCCCCCGCCCGGGGGAGGCCGCAGAGCCGAGACACCGCGCCCCGGGGACTCCCAC
>VZTB01011848.1:0-33126 GCA_013397245.1 Thryothorus ludovicianus | reverse complement strand
GGGGCTGCCCCCGCCGGCCGCCCCAGCCCCGCCGCCCCCTGCCTCGCCTTCCCCCTCCGCAAAATGGAGCTGTGGGAGCCTCTGGAGCGAGCAGTGCGGAGGCGAGGAGAGTTAACTCAGATTCTCACTCCGGCCTCTGTTGCTTGACTCACTGGCTTTCCCTCGCAATGATTGCTATGTTTCTTCCTACCCGGCCTTTTTTTGGATTTTCCTTCCCTTTGATTCGCCGTCCTGCGCTAAGACAGGCTCGGCCGCTCGGTGGGACTGAAGCCTTTCGGCTCCGTGTGGTGCCCAGCCCGGTCTCACCAGTGCCAGCACCGGGCCACAAAATCCTCCGGAGAGCCACACGGAAAAGAAACCAGAGAATGGCTCGGCTTGGAACTGACCTTTAAGCCTATCTAGTTCCAACTCCCCTGCAATGAGCAGGGACACCTCCCACTACACCAGGTTCCTCCAAGCCCTGTCCAACCTGGCCTTGAACACTTCCAGGAACGGGGCTGGTTCTTGGCAGAGAATAAACAAACCCCATTGTTCGAACACTCGGGGAACCTATGCAAATACATTCAATGTGCAGCCGGTGCCTGAGTGACGTTTTTTTAAGCCTTCAGTCTCCCCGAGTCCGCAGTTCTCTTGCGGGCCCAGCTGTAGGCAGGCATGGTGCAATGCCAGGGAACAGAACAAGGAATTTGTCACTTGGGAAAGGCTAACCAGGCCATAAGTTGTTATTGTGTGTGCAAGAGAAATGACTCAGCTTGCTGTGAAAGACTGGCTGATAAATTTGTAATAATCAAATAATCCAAATATTTGGATACAAAATGAGAGAAGGCAGCTAATCCTTAAGAAACAGAAAATGCAAGATAAACACATTCACTTAAGGTGTTAGCTGATATTGATATAGCACTGATTTTGGGCAGCTCCTGTTTCTTTTAGAAGTGCTTTGCCCCAGCTACATGGCAGTTTTAAGATGCTGGGGCCAAAGCTCAGCTGATCCCAGTGACATTTGGAAGGCAGTGTCTGGTTTGGTCAGAAGAGCAGGCACACACCGGTCTCTCCTCCCTGCCCATGGCTGAGTATTTTGCAGAATCACTTTTCTGGCCACTCCTTCTCTTTCTGTACTTACTCCACACCTGTTTTCCCATCTTAAGAGTAGATAATATTTAAAGGCTTAAGATACTCAGGGCAAAATCACCTCATAGTTTAAATCTCCTTGAAATTCCTTGGTGGTGTGAGGCCAGGCCCTCTCAGGGATGTTTCCCACCCTGTTCCCCTGGAGCCCAGGCAGGGCTGGCAGCACTCAGCTCTGGCAGGACAAGGCATGTCATTCTCCCAGGGTGCTGCTCCAGCTTTCCTGGCTGCTCTGACTTGTCCTGAGCAGTTGTTTTTCCATCACAACCAGGCCAAGAGGCTGGATGGAGGATGATGGCTGGAATTCAGTTTTCCCTCCACTCTCAGCTATGAGAGGCAATAGAGCTTTTTTTTAAGTTTCCAGGATTTGGCCAAATGTCCTGGTTTTGTTAAAACCAGCTGGTGTGTACAGGGAGTTAATTTTTCCACATTTCAGAAGAAACTGCTCTGACGCAAACAAAATTTCCTTCAAGGTTTCTCATCATCTAATAAGTTTTGAATGTAAAGTGGGCTGACAATTTTATTGGCTAAGTTGAAGGGTATAGAGAAAAATGGTCAGTAAGAATAGAAATTGACCATATTAAAAATATTCAATTTTTAAGATCTTAGAGGGAAGTTAAGAATTTGGAGGAAAAAAAGCTCTCTTAACTGACACCAGGTATGGGGAAACTGCAATACAAGGCCAGACCAATCCAAGGACCACATTTCCCTTCCCTTCCCTTCCCTTCCCTTCCCTTCCCTTCCCTTCCCTTCCCTTCCCCTTGCTGATTCCCACATTTTTGCTCCCTCCCCACTGTGATTCCCATTCCCAGTGCTCTCCTGCAGTCACACCTAGCAAACCTGTTCTGCTCCACATTCTGGTCCTTGCTATGGAAAGGGGCAAATCCCCACAGTAGTTGGAGGTATGGACGGAGTGTGGCACAAACCAGTGCAGCGAGGTGTTTCTGACTGGTACTACTGGGCACGGCACGCTGCTGCACAGGATGGGAGGGGTGACCTTTGTGTCCATGGCTGGCAGATCATTATATATATGCAGTAGTATGAAAATCACCTAAAGTATCTGTAAGTCTGGTTTCTTGCTCGTTAAAGGAAAGGTTTCTCACCACCTGCGTCCCTTCATGGTTAAGCTCAGCAGGGCCCTTTCCCGTCGCCTCTCAGCCAAGGGCAACGGGTGCTGCACCCCAGAGCAATTGGGTTATCAGGTAAAGGGGGATGCAGAGCACTTCAGATCAGTTTTGCCACTGGATCTCCGTGGTCCTGACTTAGAGGGGATTTCAGACATTAACAAGAAAAGCCGATTACACCCAAGGCAGGCCGGCAGAGCAGCCGCTCTCCTCACAGCTCTCATCTGCTGCTTCAGCTCAGCTCCTGCTTCTCTGGGGGATTGATCCCAGTAAATGGACACAAGCTTGTTAACTGTAATTTTTGTTGATCCTCAGATGCCTAATAACGAAGACTTTTTTTTTCCTTTATTTTTCTTTCTCTCTTTTTAAAACATGGTTAGAGCTTCATATGGAAGGCTGAGACACAGAGCAGTCCATGATGTATCCAGCAGGACCAGCTCTGATCCACTCTTCTAGCAAACAGTTGCTCACCTTCCTTGCAGGGATCCTAACACAGATTCTGCAAATGAAACAGAAACTTGGCTGCTCCTAAGCCAGCAGTTGGCTGTCCAAAGCCAAGATGTTACTTTATTTTTGGGGCAGCACTCTGGCGTGTTTGTGTGGTGCAGACAAGGGGCTTCCCACAGCAAGGTAAAGCTCATCAGAACTCTAACCTCTCTCTATAGAAATACTATAGTACAATTGATTTATAATAAATAAATAAATAAATAACTTCTACCATAATGACATAAATATCTATTATGGTTATATTGTTATGGTAATATCTATATGGTTATATGGTTATGGTACTATAAGTGGATAGTTTTATCATAAGTACTATGTAGTAAAACAGTACTATGGACTGTACTAATTCTTTCTGGTTACTCCTGGTTTTAACTTATTATACCTTAACAGCTAAATTTCTCTGTGAAGAGATGAGATTAGATTAGAGCTGTGTTATTACAGCCTATAATAACTTTGCAGTTACAGCTGGAGGTCAGTGTCTGGGAGCAGACTGCTGACACAAGCAGAGAGGTGCATTAGTGCACCTTCCCCTGGGCTCACATGACCCTGCAGGGCCACACACCTGCAGAGTGCCTGCAATCTGCCAGAGCATTCCTGAGGAACTCTGCACGTCGCCTCTGTGGGCTCACACGGGTGAGAAGTGGATGGATCTGGAACACACTTAACCACCAGCCTCTCCTACAATGCTCTCTGATGCAGACCCTCTCTCAAAGTTTAGTTATTTATCAGTGTCCTCTCAAAGTCTAATTAATTGAATCTATTTAAGGGAGTTAACAAATACTTAGAAGATTCCATACTCAGTTAGACAGATGCATGCACTTACCTAAAAACATTTGTTTAGCTGAGAATCCAAGTCCCAGGATCCTCCAGAACAGGTCTGGCTTACAAGGACGAAGACAGAGGCACAACTGCTTGTCACAGGAAGGGCAGGGCTAAAGGCTGCTTATCTAAAGTGCCTGAAAGCCTGAAAGTCTGAGATAACAGCTCTGCTCCCCAAAATTGCCCTTGCTTAAAAGTGACGTAGTGGACATGGTGCTAGTGACATTCTATAATGTGCATTAACTAAATCTAGAAAATATAAGAACTGATATGGCTAAACAGGGAAAAAAACCCTAAAACATTTTAGTTGAGTTCCTACTGATCCAGTGAAAGGTTGAAGCTGAAAGTTGAGTCTCAAAGAAAATGTCCAGACTCGTAAACCATCCACAGGAGACTCAATAGCAGTACATTTTTGAAAAGGGATTTAAGAAATTTGGGTTATATAAGCTGAAATATGGTAAACTACGAGCAAACATAGCACACTGTCAAGTCTGATGCCCAGAAGACCTAACAAAAGGACGTAGTGGCAGATCCCCAGTTTGTCACACACACACAAACAAGGTCAAGCTGGTGTTTTGCATGTCTCTAGAAGGACTACTAGAATATTCTTTTTAAAATGCTCTCCTGGCTCTGAAGAAAAAGCTGGTTTGTTGGATGATGTGGAGATTTTTCTTTGTGAGGCATCCCACAACGGACTGCTCTGAAAGATAACAAAATGTTCAACATATGGGGGAAAAAAGTTCCCAGCCTGCTGCAGATACCAACCTTGATGAATACTTCAGCTCTTACTATTTGTGTGCCAGCTTTAGAACATCTTGAAAAACTTTGACTAGATTCCACATCAACCAAGAATGTTCTCTTCCCTCATCCCACAATTAAAGTTGGGTTTGCAAACATCTCTGCTTTAGATCACAAGAGTAATTAAAAGCACTTGACCAACATTTGTACTGCAGCCATCATAAGGCTGTTAATCAGTGGTAAAGAATCTAAATTTTGTCAACATAAGAAGCTAAAAATATCACGCCTGTAGTAGTGTCATTAAGCAGGATTTATTTAGGGGAACTTTACCATAAGAACTGGGTTCTTGATGCTGAAGTGAAACTTTGGGTTGTATTGCAGGAGCCTGCTGCTTTGCAGTGCTTTGAAAGACTATTTTGAGAACAAGGTCTCTGCTAGGATAGAGTCTATTTCCAGTATAATTTAATTGGCTTTTTAATAATTGATTAGAGTAAGGAGACAATTCCATGGAAGCACAGAACAGTCAGGCTGGAAGGGGCCTCAGGAGATGCTGTATGTAATCTCACTCCTGCCCAACAGGCTCAGACAGAACAGGTTTCTCAGGGCTGTATTAAGCCAGATTTTGAATATACCCAAGGCTGGAGACTCCACAACCTCTTCACTCTAATATTTAATGTTTTCTAGGGATTTTTACTTCACTCACATTGTGACTTATAAGAATTTTAGCTGCCCCTCCACTTACAGTGAGTTAAATAGTTAATAGTTTTTAGTCAATTAAAATGCTGCTCAGTACAGGAACAGCTGTAGTTCAGCTTTTCATTAAAAGAAAGCTGAACTTCAAAGACAGTACAAAGGACCTAAACTGAGTATCCTATTCTACAGGAATGCACAATAGCTTTTGGATCCATAAGAAACTCCTCAACTATTCTGTATCATTAGTATTATTGTCCCTTTTGGAGAATTTTCAAAGCAACCCAAGTGTTTTGTGGAGAACTGGCCAGAAGTTTGACTTTGCCTTTAAGCTAGGAATAAAACTTGTCTTGTGTGTGTAATCTGTCTCAGGCATTTCTTTGGGAAGGCAAGTAGACATTGCTGTAAACAGATCATGGGTTGGTTCACAATTATGTCACAGGCCTGAAAAGGTAAAGTTAGGTCAGATGGACAAACAAACACAAGCACTTCCTACAGCAGAAGGAGCATGAACAACTCCCACTGAGTCTGTTTTTAGACTTGACACAAAGCCAAGGCATTTGGGAATTAGAAGCCAAAGAGCACTTTCTGTCTGTTATACAGATAACTTCAAAAACCCACATCAGAATCCTGATTTTCCATGATTTGTGTGTGCAAAAAAACCCCAGCACCCGACCCCACAATGGTGCAGATGAACCTCCAGGAGCTCCTTTATTTTATTACACAGCTGAGAACAAAAGAGGACACCAAAATTTACACACTACAAAGCTATTGAAGAAAACCCCAAACAAACCAAGCTTTAACCTAAAGTCACAGAATTTAATTTCAAAGCAATATGCAAACACACACTGCTTGCTTTCCAAGGCACAACGGTATAAACATAAAAACTGCAAATGACATATATTTAGTACAAAAATATAAATACTGCTAATCTAAATAACAGCAAATTTTTTCCCATGTATAAACCTTACTTAAAAAATTTAGCTTTACTCTCAGTCATGAAATGTAATACAATAAAAATAAAAGCTATTCTTTTAGTGCCACCCACTATGTCCCTATTATATCAGCATAAATATGAATATTCAAAACATTGTACACTTTGCTGCATTATGAAAGAGAAGTTTGGCTGCTTTTTTTTCCCTAATAAAACTGGTCACCACAGACCTGACTCTGCGAAGTGTGATTTTATTCAGTTTAAAATGCTTTTTGAAAGACTGAGTCCTTGCTGTATTACATTAGTAACTCTGACAATAAATTATTACATTGTTAAATAATCCAAAAATTAAATTCCCGAAGAAACATTCCTTCTTTAAATCTTGTATCTGAAAAACCAATGCAAAGTGAATTAAAACATTGTTTTATTGCTAGGAAACACAAAGAACTGTTCAAACTGCAAAGAACATAGAATTGTGCCAATTTCACTTTCAAATGAGCCAACAGTGAATTTACAAAGAAAAAACAATCTATTTCCAGCTCAGCCTTTCTTAAGCAAACAAAAACACAAGGATAATGCAGGACATACAGATTTCACATCAGTTTCCTAAACAGAACCTCAGCAGTGACTCATAAAGCTGATTCCTTGGCTGACTGAATGTGATGCAGCAGCTGATTACAATAGACTGGTGTTTGATGCTTATGTACAACCCCTTCAATCTCTCTCACCAGCAGGTCTGGATATAAAATGCTTCCTTCCTTTAAAACCTCTGTAAGACAAAAAAAATATGTTTTATAAATCAGTACTGCTTTGTGTTTCTCTAAGCTCCCTCAAAGTAGGAAAGAAAAGCTGGAAATTGTTCTACGAGTGATGCAGTGATGACACAATTGAATGAACACAATTCCTCCTTCCCCCATCTGCTGAGGTCTGTATTTTGACATTTATGTTCTTCAACACAGGCTGCTACCCTAATAAATTCCAGAGAGCCCCTCCAGCAGGCTGGGATGTGGTCACACCCTGCAGTGGTTGGGCTCTGTGCTCCATATCCTGTTTTCCATCTATAAAATCTCTGGTAGTTCAGCTGCCCTGGGGAACACTGGGCAAAGCCTTTACCTGCACACAGGTAAAAGGTCAGAGCTCCTCCACTGAAACCCAGAGGAAAGCTCCAGCCTGGCAGGGCTAACCTTGACCTGTGTGCTGCTTTCATCAACACTCACAATGATGATCTAAAAAACACTGTCCAAAATATACGTGACTGAAATTCTTACCTAGGACTGCTTTTTGGAGATTTTCATCTGGATCATCGAGATGCACCAAGAGCTCTTGGTACAGAAACTCAACATGACCTTCCATTGAGGATTTCACATCACTGCCCTTTAAGCATTTAAACCAATTAGCCAAGGTGTGAGCAGCTGCCAGTCGGACATCACACGAGGCATCATCCAGACGCTTTAAAACCTCTGAAAAGGAGCAATAACCAAAATGCTCTCTGAACAGAGGAGCTGGCTTTTGCAGTTGAAAAAAAACAAATGTACTCTGTCAACATTCAAATTATTGTATTTCTGATGCTTTTGTTTCACTTTGGGCATAATAAATACACGTAGCACACTGCTCCTAAAAGCTCCTCATTCATTGTTATTGGGTGATGTTGTCCAAGCATTAATAAAAGACATGGACAGAAGTATTTAGATTAATTGAACATTATCCAGCACTCCTTCTAACAAGGAACTGTGGATGTCTATTTATGCATTACAGAGCTACACAGTTTAAGTATTTATATGCTTTATAAATCACAGCATTTCTATTTATAAGATGTTAATTAAATTATCAAATAATATGAATTATTTAATGATTAAATAGTACTGTTTCAGTCAATTACTGCATGCAAACTACGTGAATATGCAAGATGTAAAGACATATATACTTTAAGAATTATCTGATCATGTATTTCTCTAAAATAAAAATATTTGTAGTTAGGTTTCTAGTGTGCTATGTAAGAGACAGTATCAGTTGTTAAGTTGCTGAGTTAGAGAAAGCCAAATTTATTTGTATCTACAAGAACACAAATCCTGGCCCAAAGCAGAGTCTGTACTTCTGATGCATGGCTTAGCACTTGAACTTCATCCTGAGAGGCATTACAGCTCCTAGCTCTAATTGGCAATACAAAACTCTAGATTAGAGTTTTCTTCTTTGCTTTTTTTTTTTAGATAAAAACCTAGCCCACTACCTATTCAGGTCTATTTATGGTACACTGAAATGGTTTGCTCTTGGCTCTCAAACACAGCACGGAGAACAATGTGACTTCCATTTATACACTGCAGTACTGTTCTGCTCTCACTATACTTAGCACATTATTTCACAGAGTCCAAACTCTGAAGCAATGCAGATGAGCTGCTGGCAAGCCCTGCACAAACCAAAGTGTTGAGTGAAGTTCCACCTAGTGGTCTGATGGATCATGGCGTTGGGAATACTGCTCGGTTCTGCCAAGCCCTGAGGAGTTGAGCAAACTGTGGCACTTTGGGTAAAAACGCAAATGTAATTTATCAACGCTGCAATCTTGATTAAAAACACAAACAAACCAACAATGCCCTCACTCCAAGTCTACTAAACCTTTACACGTACCTGTGTAAGTGTTTTTAAATTTATCTGCATCAAACTGCCTCCCACAGACTTTCAGAAAAACATCAACAATACGACAAGCCATCAGTCGAGTAATTTTAGAGTCTTCATCCAAGGAAGCAATAACTTGGGGCATCAGCTCATCTTTCACTTTTAATACCTACAGTTCATAGGAATAGCACAGAAAAAATATGCTTAGTGTTACAGCACTTACCATTAGCTGTGCCAGGTACTTGTCTGCTTAGTTAAAAATATCAGCTACAAACATTACCCTGAAAATCCCTGAAGCTACAGAGCTCTAATTTTGCCTCTAAGTTAGCCTGGAAAATGAAAATCCACCAGTCAATCACCCAGCCCATGAACACTCAGTATACAAGCAGGTGAGTTTTATGTAGCTTGTATGAGTGTCCAAGCTTTAAAAAGTTAAAACTGTCCCGCCTTTAAAATCCCGAATTTCGAGCGCCGGGCAAGGCGGAGCTGCGGGCTCGCACAGGCACCAGCAGATGGAGCCCTGGCTCCAACGGGAGGCTGGGAATTTGGTTTTATTCCGTGTATTTCACATCGTCCATCAACGCCAAACAGGCACTGAGGCACCGATTCAGATAAAAATGTTCAGCTAGAACAGGAGTTTCTGATCTCAACGTTTCTGCACATGTGAACTCAAGCAGTGAGTTTAAGCACTTTGTTCAATTAAGCTCTGTTATAAAGACAGACTGTAAATGTTTAATAACATTTGAACTAAATTTATTTTTTAAAAATGACATTGTATTTAACATATTTCCAGTGCATTATTTCCAAATGCTACTTTTGTTAGCAAAGAAGCTTCAAAAACCCCCTCAGATTCAAATAATCCTTAATAAGGGGTGGGTAACATCTCATCAAGTGCACTCCTTGCTAGCACTCCAGACTCTGTAGATATTCTTCATGTTCCTTTTCAAGTCCTCTTGTCCCTTCTTAGAATCTTTTGACGTTATTTTTTTTTCTCTAAATGGACCTGTGGGCTCCAAGGCAACCAGACAACTTGTGTTTGCCACAGCTCATCCTGGCTGCCTCCAGTGCTGCTGCACAGCTCTGCCTGTGGGTCCAGTAATGTCAAGCACCCAAATTGTTGTGTTCATAGTGGGCAGCACCTTGTGCTACAGAACTGATGATCTGTTAGAAAAATATATCTACAAAATTTGATGCTCCTCAGTTTTACACCTCAGCATTTTGCTGGCCTCAGGTCCCTTATCAGGACATCACCATCCCTCCACTAGTGATTGTTTCAGCCATTAACATTCAATTACAATTAATTAATTTTATTATGAAAACTGTATGTCCTTCTGAAAATATTACTTACCCTAAGGATTTATTCTCGCTTTTTTTTTTTTCCCCCTTGCATTTATTTGTTTTCCTGCCTAAGATTTTAAAGGATGGGAAAGAAAGAATTTACCTCTTTTGGTGAAAGCATTTCAGAGTGGATGAGAGCCCAAAGGCACAATACAGCTGTAGCACGGATGGCAGCTGCTGTTCTTCCAGCATGCCACTGCAGATTAGGAGCCAGGATGTCTTTTATCACAGTCTCAAGGTAGCTAGGGAACAGCCTGAAGCCAAAAATAAGAAAGCAAAATAAAGGTTCATGAGAAAGTGATAAAGAGACTGACAGGATGTAAAAGAGAATTTTCTGTCATAGAAACATAGGCAGAAAAGGGGGAAAAAAACTCTGTAAAAAAATAAATAACATCTTAGAAGGCAATGTGATTTTAATGTATGTGATAAGCTTTTTACAACTTAATTTTTCTAGATAATATTTAAACAAATACCTAACATTCACAGAAATGAGAGGCCAGACTTTCTCCCACTTCAGGCAATGACCATGACTCAGTGTTATCTTGGTAAACTACTCACCTTGTGTGTCTCACCTTCTCTGTGCAGTGGAGATAACACCCTGTGCAGCCTGTGAGGATTCATTAATATCTGTGAGGCCCTTTGAGACTGGCAGTGAAAAGTGTTTCTAATGTGGAAAGTATGAGTGCTATTGATGACACCTGAACTCCTGACACTGCAGGGAGCCTGCACAGAATATTTCAGCTCTCTCTTGGCTCAGAAACTTGTCTCCCCCAAAGATGAGAGGTCTGTAGGATTTTCTGATGGTGCCAGCCCCAATACTAGAGTTTTTTTTTTATTGCAGACACATAAATCTGTGATGTTTTTGCTGATGCTTTTTCCTCCTCCTCCACTGAATGGGTTGTTCTAATGCTAAAAATTGCTGTGAAAGTCAACAATTACAATAGGCAGGGGTCCCTCACACCCATTTAGTTACAGCTCAAACAATCTCAATTTATGAGAAAAAAAAATACAGATCTTACAAACTAATTAATACTTTGTTGCATCAGAGCCATTAGTGGCTGGTAGGTGAGGCTCAGGCTGTGCCCTGTGCCCCTGCCTCAGGGAGCAGCTGGCAGTGTGACACGGACTGAGCTGCCCTGAGTGCCCCGGGGGGCTCATTCCAGCTGCACCCCTGTGCCAGCACACAGCCCCACCCTGCTGCTCGGCACAAAGGCAGCAAGCTCCTGGGGACTTTTCCAAGAGTCCTGCACTGCCACGGTGAGTGAGTGGCCCCTTTAGTGAAGTGCCAAGACACAGGAGGAACATAACAGGTCCATGTTAACAACTAACAATTACCAGGGAGTGCTTCAAAAAGAATGCACGCTGCAGGTAGTCCCTGTTACCCCTGACTAAAGCACAAACTGCCCTGCCAGGCCTCAGTTATGTGCTGACACACACCTGCAACATGATGGAAATAGATACACCTGGCTGCTGCTTCCCCTTGGCAAGGGAGCCCTCGGGCCCTGATGAAGTCAGAGATCCATCCACTCACTGCTGCTTCTTGTCAGCAGATGGCACTTAAGTAATAACAAGAAACCTGATGTCCCATTAGACACATTTAAATCTGTAAAACCCTTTAGATGTGGTATTCTAAACAAGTTTTAGAGCACTGATAATTTCCTGTTTAAAAAGTTCAGAAAAACATAGAACTAATGATCACTATCCTTCCAAATCTTTCAGCTGCAAAGCTAAAAGCAGCTCTGTGCTGTCTGATCAGTAGCTGCTTCTGGTTCTAATAAAACCTTCTGTTAAACTGCAGCAAGAAAACAATCTGTCAAAACACAAAGGTAAATTCCATCAGCATTATGTTAACCATGGTGCTGTGCTATTTGTGAGAATGTTTGTTCCAGTGCCTTGAAACAGAATCAGAAAAGCAATATCTGGCAATTATCTGACTCAGTCGTGTCAGACTCAAACACAATTAGGTGACCACACAACTGTGTTTAGCATAATAACCGAAAGGTTTCATAGCTAAACTCTGAGAACCATTTCAAGGATTTAAACAGATCACAGACAGCAGTGAATGTCAGAGTGCAACTGGAACTTTCTGCTGCCTCCCAACACTATCTCTCATTACCATTAACATTTCATTTTTGCTGTTGCTGATGCAATTAAATTCTCCCTCTCTCCATTTCCAGATCTTATTGTTGTAAATCTGTGTAACTTAATTCTAAAAGTCAGTCATTTCCAGGAAAGGACATACTCAGTCCTGCTGTTTGTGTTTGCAGAGTTGATACTTCATTCTCAGCTGCATCCAAGAGAACCAAAATGTGATCTACAGAAACATTAATACCCTGCTCTTATGCAGATGCACAAAGCAGAGCTTGGGTTTGCATTAAAACTGGTTTTATGAACTTACATACTTAAAACTTTCATTTCATGTTAATTATTTTTTATACATTTTTGTTTTGCATTGGTTCCTTTTCTGCTTTTATGACACTGCTGTATTTTGCCTTATATGTTTATGGATTGTTGTGTCTTGGGGTCTTCTGTGTATGTTTTTGTTGCTGTTTTTTTTTTATTTTTTTTAAATTTAACATCCTAAACCCAGGTAATTTGAAACAAAATTGGATTGGCTTTTACAAATCAAAACCTCCAGAAATGTTTTTCAAACACAAACACTCTACATGTTACCTCCTACATGAAAAATTTGCTGTGTCCATGGCAAGCAGGATCAAGCTTTCAAAGAGGCACTGAGCAGCTTCCAGTGCTTTTCAGTCTTGAAGATAAACCCATTGGTAAAATTCATGGCTTTGCTTTTGTTGCCAGAGGACAGAGGCTCATTATGAGCAGGACTGGACCATCCTCACACAAACAGCTCTGTGACCCTCCCTGGATGTATCTCATCCTGACACAGGCTGTTCACTCACACTGCCCTGAGCAAAACAACTTCCACCCCTGCTGTGTGCAGAGCTGGGGTGCTGTGGCCATCCTCACTGAATCACTCTGAAACATTCTTCTGCTTTGTGCACACTGATAATTTCCTTTTCCTGAGAATATTAATGAACCTGGCAGCTCATGGGGTTGGGTTTCTTGGCTCCAAGGGCTTTGCATTCTCAGTTAGATGATACAAATTGGTTTAAAACAAACAGTCAGATCCTGGAACACTTCAAACAGTTTTCAAAGTGTTTTTCTTTTTCTCTAGATTGTTGGATAGCTGGATTAATCTTGTAACTATCACTCAGTTACATGGTTATTTAAACAAATAACTGACTTGCAGTTTTCATAGTATTTAAACAAGTAACTGACTACAAAGACTTTTCTTATATGGATCAGGAATTTAACACTGGATCCTGAGAATATGGAAACAGCAGCAAACTTTGCATCAAAGCTTCAGACAAAAAAGAAGAATTTAATTATATTTTATCTTAAGCACATTACCTCAAAATCTATTAGGGGCTGCATCAGCAGAGATTCTTCAGCTTACCTGGAATTCCTCACTGAATGGGAATGCCAGAGTTCCTCCTCCTCCCCTCATTATAGGATGCAGGCCATAAATACATAAAATATATATAAAAATGCTAAAAATACATCTACATTCATACTAACTTGGCCTCATGGATCCAGAATGAATGTTCAACATACCAACTGCCCAGTGAGTGCCAATTTCCTCATCAGAATTGTGAAAACACTTTTACCTATAAATAAATGAGCATTGCTATCCAAGTACTTTGAAGAAGAATGTTTCCTGTGATTTCTTTCCTTTGGTTGATTGGTTCAGGGCTTTTTAAGAGTAGAAAATGAAGAAAAAATGCATCAGAATACATTTACATCCTAAATGCAGCAGGTAAAAAGCATAGCAGATGTTGCTTATGTATTCAGGACAACTTTGCACAAGTGTTTGTACTATTAGTCAGGCTGAATTAATAAAGGTAAAAGAGGCTCCCTTTGGCATTGTTATAGATGGGGAGTTTTATAAGCACCTCAGTTATACTTAGATTGTACTTGTAATGCATAAATATTGCCAAGCAACAGGAGGCATATCTTCAGTCACAATAATGCCTTATCAAACATTTAGTTTAATGCTTTTCAGACATCATCAAACATCTTGAGCATTTTTAAATGCCCATTTTTTGGGGTGTTTAAGTATTTCTTTACAGTGACTACAAGCAAAGTTTAGAGATTTAGGAGCTGGCTGTGAGAAAACAAACAAAAAAAAAACCCCAAACAATCCCCCCTCCCAATTATTTTTCTAAGAATCTCCCTTTTAGCTTTCTAACAAGTATTCTTTTCAACCACAACTCTTCATTTTTTTTGCAAACTATCCAGATGAATTCCTTTTAATCCCCACTAATGGTACAGGTAGGAAGAATACAGTGGAAGAAGTCAAGACTTCCATTTTATTTTTTTTTTTAATTATTTCACTCTACCCTCCTAACCATTGCTAAAAATTACAGCAAGAAAAATAGGCTGTAGAAGATGGTGGGAAAGTCTTTCTTCTTCCAGCCATGCTCACATGGAGATGGTTATAGGGGTTAAATAACTCCCACAGTCATTACTTCTCAATGCCACTGGAGTTTTCAAATAGCTGTGTGAAATCAGGCCTCCACTTACCCCTGGGAATTGATGGTTTCATTTGCTTTCTGCAGCAACTGGGACAGAACAGTGAAAAGCTTTAACCTCATCTGGGGATCTCTGTTGGGCTGGAGACACGTCTTCAGAATGAGAACAAAATCATCCAGAGCTCCACCTATGGCAGCACCTAGCAAACCAACACAGAAGGCTTTTTTCAGAAGACTAGGAAGCTCTATTTAGATGTTTTATATTTATGTACATTAAAATTTCTAATACAAGTGGTAAAATAGTCCTTAGCTTCCCCTTCTTGCATGGCAGCTGCAGGGGTACCCATGTGACACCGTATCAGGTGGAGCACAAACCCCCAGGCTGACTCCCCACGGGCTCAGGTAGCCCCATTTTGGCCAGGGCAGCCTGAGATCAGCTCCCCACGTCTCACTCAGTCAGCCTGGCAAAGCTGTACCACATTTGCCAGAGCAGCTGTGGCTGGCCCATCCCTGGCAGTTCCAAAGCCAGGCTGGATGGAGCTCGGGGCAGCCTGGGAGAGTGGAAGGTGTTCCTGCCCAGGGCAGGGAGTTGAAACCTGATGGGCTTTAAGGCTCCTCCCAGCCCACACCATTCCATCATTTCATGACTCTGGAATGGCTCTAGTGGCTCCATCCATGACACCCCAGAGCTGGACTGTCAGTACCAGAGGGCATTTTGGCTGCCGGATTAATGCTGTTCTCCTGTAACTCTGCAAGTCTGAGGCTATGCAAAAAGCTTTGGTTTTCTTAAACTTAATGAAAATCTACATCTGGCATGACCCTGACACTGCTGGACACAGCAGCATTAACTGCACTTTTTTCTTCTTTCAAGTTTTTCCACATGCAGCATTTGAGATGTTCACGACTCCCGGAGGCACAGGAAAGGGCCTGTTTGAAAGGATCAGCTTCAAAACTTGGATAATACAATTACTGCAGCTGCATTCCTTCTCCCTGTTTAAATAATGCTTATTTTCATCTTATAAGACAATCTCAAATATGATCTGTTTCAGAAGATATTTGAAATAAAAATATCTTCTAAATTAACTCTTCAGTTTGTTAATATTTTCACATCCTATGATAAATTTAAACAATAAACAAACAAATAAGCTGTTATCCCAACATTTTAAGAAGTTATTTTCCCACAACTGAAGGAAATCTGTGCCTTTCTCCTTGATAATGATTAACATCTGCCTGCTTTTAAAGAGGAAGAGTACATAAAGACTGTACACATGCTTTATTCTGCAAGCTTCTTGTGCAGAATGCTCTTTCTGCTCTATTTTTGCAATAAACTACTTTCCTTTAGAAACTTCTTCAGCTTTGCATCCTTAAGATGCACATTCCATTCAACTCCACTAACCCAGAAAATCCTTCCAGAGGAGACACAACCCTGGTATCTTGATGACAAGAATATTCCTCACACATGGGATGGACAAATTGAAGTATCCAAGATTCCAAAACAAGCTCAATAACATTTAATAATAGCTGGAAATTTAATGTTTAAAATAATAATGAACAAAACCCAAATCTTCACTGTCTAGACTGAAGCAATACAGGGTGTTGAACTGCAGTTTGCTAAATGTCTGTGCCAACAAATAGGTCTTTATTTTCACAGCACTTATTCAAGATATATTGCTTCATGTGAGTTCTGAGACATTCACAAGATACTACTACTACATCAAACTGATAACAGCAAATTCAACAGATGGAAAATAAACAAAATAAACTACATTGCTAATTTCAGCTTAAGCATACGCTCCTGAAAAACAGTAAAAACTGAGAAATATGAATTGAGTGAAGCTGATTAAATTGATTAAAAACAACATTATGTGTGGGAACGAAAAGAAAGGAAAAAAAATAGCTCCAGAAGCTGCTGTGTCAGACAGAAAATACAGACAATAGCATATTACCAGTGCTGGGTGCAAGCCAAAATGTTTGCCCAGACATTTGATGATTTATTTAGCATTAAGGAAAACAGAGACAACTGTCTAGGAGTCCCTCAGTCATGGAAATGGGAGCACAAATATACAGAAAAGTTGGTCTCTCAAATCTTGCGCTGAAGTAACTTTCTGTTCTTTCCACAGATGAAAACCAAAAAAAGTACTTATGCTGGTTGCTGCACAAATCAACAAGAGGGTGCTTCATAGTTTGATGAGGGCTTTTCTGAGATTCAAAGATTAAATTCAGAAGATACATTCCTTTAAATATACCTGTCCATATCTATGTGCAGTGATACCTCATGAAGTGACTGTCTCCATTCCCCTCCAACCAACAGGAAGGGAAAAACAAACAAACAGCACTTTTCATTTCAATAATCTAAAAATGGGTGTCTAGGTGAGAAGCACTGCCTGCCACCATGTCCCTGGCTGCAGGTGCCAGCTGGGGAGCTGTGGCAGAGGAGTGCTCCCTGTGAAGGTGTGTGAGATGTACAGCAGTGTCACCCCTGCACAGCCACGTGCTGGACAGCAACACACAGGAAGTGTTTGCTAGAGACAGGTGGTGTCCTCTGAAGGACATGGATAGATGGAATAAAAAGATGGATTTTTGGACACAAGCCACATCAGTTTGTCTCCCCTTAATCCTCACCTATTTCATTCACCTGAAAGTGCACTTTTCCTTGAGTGCTTTTAGCATTCTCCCTGCAGCCATGGAATCTTTGGGAATATGTGCTGCTTCAACATTTCTATTGCTTTCCATCATGTTCTTGTGAAGGTTCTGAGTGTGACACTGTTCACTATAAAACACAAGCTGTCTGCAGGCTGTGGAGATTCTGACTGGATTTTTTTTAGAACTAAATAAGCCATACCTGAATGGGTTGTGATGACCTCGAACTGCAACACCTGTGGGGAATAGCAGGTCCACCCTTCACACGACACTGACACCCACTCCAGCAGCTGAATTATGTGCTGCTTGTACAGACAAAGAAAACTTTCCAATTGCTGCACTTCAGCTAATGAAGACATGGTGTTCTCCACCTGTTAGAATAGAGACAGAATACTTAACTAAAACCATTAAAAAAAACCCCAAACCTTTAAAACTCATTCTGTAAGAACAGAAGAGACATGGGAAGATTTTCATAGTTTCTATTAAACAATCAAGGCTGATGTTTAATGTGTATCTATACTACATCCATTAACTTTTATTTGAAGTGAAATATTTCAAAATGAAATCAGGAACACAGCAACCTAACAGTAAAACAAGAGTCTCTAATCCATGTGCAGACCTAAAACTAAAAAAACTAAAACTAAAAACTAACCACATCATAAAAATGGCTTTTAGTGGTTTCAAAGATGCAGTGATTTTTCTCCTTAATTTAAGAATGCTTTAAAACATAAACATTGGGGGAATTTCTCACAATCCCAAGCCATAGCAGCTTCCAGAAAGTATTGCTGTTGCAGGTAGGAGAAGTCATGGCATTTCCCCTCTTCCCTTTCTCCCCTCAGTTTTAATTATGAAAGATGCTCTCTCCTTGTAGTAGCTGGGCAGGCTCATTTTGAAATTCCCAACTTCTGTCGCTTAGAAGTACCAAAACTCACTGTTACATCAGAAATATCTTCTTCATATTTAGAGTTAAGACTATTCCATGAGACATGCAAATAAAACATATACAAATGAAACATGTAAAAAGAATTATTAAATGCATTCCAGACATGAGCATGCTTGGCAAGGATGCTTATAGATTTTCCTAATCACTTGCAGCAGATGTGTTTCAAAGCAAACAAAAATTTGCTTTTACAGTTCCTGAAGGCTCTTACCAGAACTCAAAGGAAGAGATTAAAAGCATGCTGGAAGCAGGATCTGTAGTCTTGGTGATTTCAGTAGACTGTGAATCAAGAATGGGGAGCAAGGCACTGTTAGGAATTCTCTAAGGAATAACATGTGCTGCCAGCAGGGAAAGATGGAGTGCAGGGCTGGGAGTGACATCATTTCACTCCAAGTGCTTCAGTAGAACTACAAATTGTACTCATATTTTTAATATTTTTAAGCTGAACTCAACCACACAAGTTAGCTCAAACATGTCTAGGACCTTTAGACTCTTCCAGACTAATCACTCGCCAGACAAAGATGTTTTTATGGAAGTACCAGATGTGGAGAAAATAAATGAGGATTCTAAGAAAAAAATAAATAAATCAGGATTTGCTAAGGACAAAGGTTACCCTTAAAGCAGGTTTGCCTGCCTCAAGCACAATAGATTTCTCCTTTATGGAAGCATTCTGCCAGACAGCCAAAACAACTCAGATAAATGAGTATTTTGCATATAAGTTACTTGTAAATTAATTGGAACATTTTACAGAATGTGTCAGGACAGAAACTATTCCTCATTATTAAGCCCACCTTAACACACAACACACAAGATTTTTTTTTCCACTGAACAGAATACAAAATAATACATTGTTCACATATGATTTAAAGTAAATTCTGTGGTTTCAAGAATTCAATTAAAAACAAGAAAAGAGAGAATAAATTAAATATGCCAGCAGACTGATGCATATTTTCTCATGAAGCAGTGTCTCAGAGTTTAATAAAACTAAATAGCAAAGGTGATTTTCCTTCCTCTATTTGAAAGCTAACAAGTTTAATGACACAATATTTTCCTGCTAATAATCAGTGGCTGAAAGAAGAGCCAGGATAGCACAGGGCACTGGTAATGAGACAAAACCTTATCTTTAGGTCACCAGTTAAAATCAGTTTAAATCCTTGACAAACTCAAATCATGCCTAACAGACTTTGGGGCTCTGCCCCACCCTCCTCCTCTGCTGTGCTCATCTTGGTCCATTCCCTCAGCCCCAAGCAACCATGAGGGACACAAAGCCAAAAATGAGGCCAGACCTGAGTGTTCACCACCAGGTCATTGCAGTTGTGGTCTCCACCATCTCACTGTCTTCTGTCCCCTTACAATAAAGCCTGAATTAAAGTTCTGTAGTGCAGATTTTTGAATGATTTCTGTTTATACTCAAAATCTTTGGAATCTGAATACAGATTTATTTTCTGAACAAAAAATTCATACTCATAAAGCAGCTGTGATACTTCTGTTCTACATGTTCCTGAGTTATTTTAACAGGGACTTCTTGCCTTCTCCAAGTTCACTTTGAAGTTTTTGGAATAATCAGTAACTGGAGAAAAAAAAATAAAATTCAAGCCATATTTGTCTTTGTAACAATTTTGAAATATTTCAATTATGTAATCTCACTGCCAGATTTTGTATGTGTCTAGCTGAAAGAAAGGCTAAATGAGAAAAATGATTCTCATCCAAAGTACTGTCAACTTAAAAAAATCATCTGGAACTGCAGGAACATCTTAAACCTTTAATAATCTCAGGAGATCAAGATTTTTGTTTATGAAGATCAGGATTTATCTCTATGAAACTGCTTTTTTTGTAGGAGTATGAAGTTGTTAGGTTTTAAATGGACATTGCTGATTTTATAGAGCACTGCAGGGATAAACAGGCAAGCTACCACAAAACATTCCAGCTCCATCTGTCTAACGCTTACCCAGACCGATTTCTTGGCTAAAAAAAAAAACCCCAAGCAAACAAACAAAAACTCCAACGACCCCTAAATCCCACTTTCCACAAGACAGATCATCATCCCACTCCTCTTTGACCTGTGATGTCTTTTCAATACTTGTTTCAAGCTTTGTTGCACTTTATTTCTTTCTGAAGAGCTTTCTGAGCCAACGCCTCCTCGGAGGCAGCCTGTCAGCTCTGGGGCCATAAATACTGATCCTGCACAGGCCTTGGGAGTGCCATGCCTGGGAGCAAGAGGAAAGGAAGCAGAATAGCCACTGCACTTAAGGTGTGTGCTTGAAAAAAGACAACTGGGATAGGTCATAATTGTACTGCATGAGGATGGCTCGCTGATTTATATGATATTTAGCTGGGGGAAGAAAGAGGAAGAGAAAAATAAGGGGGTGAGATAATGCTGAGACAAAAAAGCTCATCTATTATCTGGGCATGTACAGCTGCCCTTGATTTTAAAGCATTCCTTGTGACATTTAAACCTTTGTTTCTTGCGAGGAGGTAAAAAGGTCAACTACTGTAAAATCAGTCTGATATTTGGCTAAAGATGAAAAAATCACTATGAATCCATCACATTTTTAAAGGCTAGTAGCACTCTTGACCTCTAAGTGAATTGTCCTTTAACAGTCAGAAAATAAATTCCAGTTTTTTCCTCTGTATAACCAAACATTCACAGTGACTTATATTCATTAAAAAATAAACATCAACAGTTCAACCAGCAGCACCAGCATGCCCAAGGCTTTGCAGAATCCAGTACAAACATAAAATCTTGGACACTTCTTGTTCTGAAACTTTACCTAACTGTGGACAGGTGGTTAATACCCACCCAAATAAAGTGCTCTACTAGGCCCATGGGTGCCCCATCCAGCTCCAATATTCCCATGCTCCAGTAATGTGCCTCAAGCCATCTAGTCTGAAACTTAACCTAAACACACTTACAGAAAAAGAAAATTATAGCTGTAACTGCAACTACAGACCCATACTAGATGCTTTTGCCCACAAAACAAAACTGAATTCCAGGGCCTTTTCTGGAACCAGAATGCACTTTAACTCTATGAGCTTTTAATCACAAATATGAAGTTTTCTCCAGGCTCTGCTGTCCCAAATTGTAAACCCAACTCCAAACTTAATTCTGGTACTTACCATGCATGGTCTGTAATGTCAGAGATGTGCAATGTCAGACTAGCCACAAATAACTATGGCTCTGTTTCCACAAAGTGTCTTATCAATAGGAAAAGACAAGAACACAACAAAATACTAAACCAGCTCATAGTTTACCTTTTCTTTAAGGTCCTGAGAAGATGGTACTGCCATTATGGTCACCAAAACTTTCATTAGCTGCAAGCTAATTTCTTTGCAGTCTTCCTGGCAGACTTCAATCAATGCTTGTACACAATAAAGCAGCTGCTCCATATAAAAGACCTATTTATTAATAAAAGCACATATTTATTATGTTTTTTTAGCAAATATAAGGTTTCTTTTAAAGGGGAGATATGGGGAATGAGAGTAATAACATCTGAGCACTTAATCCCTTACACTGGTAACATATTTATAATTTCATGTTAGTTCTTCTAGTTACTTATATTCTACTTTATATAGGATACAATATAATCTTCCTTTCACACTGTTTGTTTGTGTTTACCTTGTCCTGTTAACAAATTTAATGACCCTACTCTTAATCATACAATGGTTCCACTGGTGAATAAAAACATCAAAGCATTTTGGAGTGCTTGCTGATAATACTTTCTCTTTCTGAAGTGCAATTTGTTAATTAATAACATATTTGTTACAACTCTTTGAAATATTATTCCACGTTTGTCTGCTTTGGTTGAACAATGACAGCTAAATACATAAACTAAAAAAACCTGAGCCTTTGCTTTTATCTCAGCCAATTTATCTCATTTGATGCCATATAATTCATGTTATCTTGATCCAACTGATAGCAGTTCAAGTCAATACTGCAGTCAGTTAGTTTGCCATGACTTCTATGATAAAGTACATCAGATATCCATGAAGCTGTCAGGGAACACAAGGGGCCATTGTTACAAATTTACTCCCAAAAAATAAATCAAGTCTAGGCATAGGTTAGCCATAAGTGTTATTAATCTCATGGACATGGTCAATCCTTAGCTAAACAGTGTCTGCAGCTTTTGCTGGCTAAAATAGAGAGAGATTGTTTTCCAAGACTAAAGGCTGGAACAATTCTGCCAAACTTTCAGCTGCAGATGATCTGACTCCTGGAGCTAATGCCAAATGGAAGTGGTAAGCTTAAACCTCCCAGCAATTTTGCAGCTATACCTCAGGGAATTGTTATTTGATCAATCAGGTTATAGTGCTTCTGCTTATATGAGCTCCTAATCATCACAGGCTTCATAGAGATTAAGGTTAATTCCTGCATCACTGGTACATATTCCATTAGGGAAGAAACCTAATGAGGGAAGAACTTGAAATGTATTTCTGACATTGGCTCAAAAAGACAATTAGGCCAGATTCAGCCTGCACACATGAATTAACTGTTTTAAGGGAAGCCTACTCTGACATGAAGTCAGAGTTCCTTAAGGTACAGCACTGGCCCTTTTTTGGTCATCCTAACAGCAGAGGTCTAACAAAGTCCTGGTGGAATGAAAGCCAGGATTTCATTTGCAGGGAAAACTACAGGGATTCCTCTTGTGCATCTCTAACAGATCTATTTCTACATTTGAACATGGGGAGGAAAAAAAAATCTGCTAGGTTAAAAAAATCCATTCTGTGTTTAAGAGAATCTCTCATTTCCTTATATAGCAACTGATGAATATTCTTCAAATGCTAAAATAAAAATGGTCTTTGGGCTCAGCTATTACCTAAGGATACACTTGGAAGTAAATTTCTAACTGATAAAGGTCTTCCTTCTAGACTTTCACCTAAAGAGAAGTAACCAAGCCCAAAAGTTTACAACACATGCTCCTAAATATACACACAAAGTACTGGCACCTGTCTTTTAAAATGGAAAATAAGAGTGCAAAACAAAAATTAGAAAACATTAAGTGTAAATCTTGGGAAACTTGACATGCCAATTACAATAGACTATAAAAAATTTTCAGTCATTTTTACTGATAAGGATTGAAATGCATGATCATATTTGAATTGTGAACACAAGGAATTTCAAAACATGGGTTAAACTCTGCCTCAGGACCAGCCAGGGTAGTTCTTTGTTAGTACAGTACTTACTAAACAGCTGCTTCTCTCCCTGCCTTGCCTCCTCTTTTTCTTACTGCTATCTATGAAGTCTTCCACAGCAGTTCTCAAACCTGAACCTACATCTGCTGAGAGGATGGACTCTTGGCAAGTTCTTGACAGCAGCAGATTTGCCCAGGAGACCACAGCATGGCACAGGGAAAATGAGGAAGCTCCTGTTTTGTCTCAGACACACGTCCACAGCTATACCCTGAGAGAGGTGTGCAAGGGAGGCATGGCAATGGGAGCATTTGGGGAGAATAAGTGAAAATGGTCAAAGCCTGTACCCTGCTGTGTGTTCTGCAGTGTGTTTTACCTCTTCAGATCGCTGACAGACTCCAGCCTGTGACAGTGTGTTGCCAAGCTGGCTCACATGAGGCTGTAAGATTTCTTTTGGGCTACCCCGAATCACTGCAGCCAGAACCATCACACAGGATGCTTTGGGAGTCTGCTCAAAGGCTGGGGTGATTAATTTCAAAGACACCTTAGGGCTGACAAACGTTCCAATCAATTCTGCTGCTTTCACACTCTGAAAAAAGAACAGGAATAACTTGAGGATTTTCCTGAAAACACAAAGATCATTCAACGTATCATGGCCTTTTTCTTTTTATGATTCCAGCTGTTATTTTAAATGCTTCAGCAGTTGCCTTGTAGGCCTTTTCCACTCGCTCAGTAATGATTATATGCATGAAGAAATTTTCTTGACATGTTCAGTAAGCACATAATAAGGCATTGCAAGCAGCCTTCCCCACATCCGAAAAAACTTCCATGAGAAAGCAGTGCACAGAAACAGAGTGTACAACTTCACTGTAATAAAGTTTCCAATTTAGAGTAACCAGATGTTGCACATTTAGTGGTTTAGCACTTTGTCCCTCAAATGCTGTTCTGAGGCTTGCCCTTAATGCATCACCCCCTGTTTATTAAAAGCTGTAACTATGAAAACCTGAAGGAGGAATTTTTTGCTATTGTGCTATACCTTGAAGCTGACATTACAGATCCAGTTAAGTGTGGCAGCAATGCCATGGGAGAACTGCCCACTGCTTTCCATCTTCCTTCTTTAACTGAAAGGCTGAAATTACTGTGCATTGCCCATGACAGTGACACCCTTTGATCCCATTCCTGCCTTGCAGACACATCAGGATGTTGTATTCCACATGAAATACCACCAGGGCTTACTGCCTGACTGATGCCCAATGTTGACAATCATGTGCTTGAATAAAGAAACAATTAACTGCAGCACTACCTGTGCAACAGGAACACTTCCTCCAATCCCATGGATTTAATGGTTGGCTCACTTCCCCAAAGATGAAAGCTTATCTCCTTTTCTCTATCATTTATAGCTTGATGATTTCGGTATGACTTTTTTTTCTGCAACTAATTAATACTTTAATCATGCTAATTTTTTTAGTCTCAATGGAACCACATAGTCATGAGTTCTAGTTTAAACCTGCACTATATAGGGCTGCTTCTTTTAACAAAGATAGGACTCAAAGGAGTTGTAGCATCCTCTGTGGGGATGTGAACTCCCTTCTCCATATTTGCCATAGAGAAAGAAAAAGACTCTTAGTGCTCTGAAAACTGGACAATACAATTAAAGAGTTCAAAAATATGATTTGATACATTTGTATCAATTTGGATCAATTTACTTACTATAATAGGGGAAAAAATTGAAAGAGACTCATTTGGTATTACTAGATTGGAGAAAGACATGGACTTTTTAAAAGCTGGTGGCTGCTCTGAAATGGGCTCCTGCAGTGACAAACTAGAGGAGGTTATCACAGTATCCTGGGAAGCTGCATCACTAAGAGATAAAAGGCATTCAAAACCAAAAGCTGCTGAATCTTATGTGTGACACAAGGAAAAGTACAATTAAATACTGAAATCATCTCCTAAGTGGGAATAAATCTCTCGGAAGCACCTGTGAGAAGATCAGTGGTGGAATTCCAAGAAAGAGACAAGTATGGTCAGTAAAAGGCAAGGGGCAGCTATGTGCTGGTTGAACACATACTTTTGAATTTACATTTATAGCAACAAGAACTTGATAGGAAATTTGACAGGACAGCAGGGATACATGGCCTTATTGTCCTAATTATTTCTGTTTTTTAATAGCCCAGATGAGAGTAGGAACCTAAAGAAGAGCCTGATATAGGGTTGGACTATCTGCATCCAGTAAGCAGAACACATTCTTCCAATTTCCCAAAGCAATAAAATTTGTAACTTTGGAGTATATAATTTTGTTATACATATAATCTCTTCCTTGTGTAGAAACAGGAAAAGGAGATTTTATCTTAAAATTGTAAAAGCATTTGTACCACCTGTCTTTCTTTTGCTAAATTTATCTCATGTCTTCAACTGCATCTGTTTTACTGGTTTGTTGATTAAAGTGTTGAAAAAATCAACTGTTAGTAAAAATGAAACTAATTATTCCTCACAATCCCCCCACCCCACATTTTCCAAGCATTAAGTCAATGATTCAACACTGAATATGGGTATCACATGCAATAAACATATCTCAGTATATGGTTGGATTATGGAGCAGGGGGAGGTAAGTGAAATTAGCTTGAAAGGGCATGACCTGCACATATTTTTACATTGAATTTGCTGCCCCAAGGCTTTTACGCTTTAATCCACTGCTTATAATTTCCAGAGAGATTACCAATGCTTCATGGGGTTGGCATACAAACTAAACAGTATTTAAATACCTTAACTTTTGGTCTTCATACCAATAATAGAGGAATACATTTATTTTAACAGATTAGTGAACTATAATGTGCACATGTTTTTAACATCCATATAAACCTGAGCCTGATCCTTTAGTCATGGGCAATTTCCAGTGACCTAAGGTATAAAGTCAACCTTCACAAGACAGACTGAAGACTATAAAGTCTTTATTCAGTGTACAACAGCTACTTTAACAGATCAAACTTACATTTTTAACCACTTCACTTTCTTCATCTGAGCACGCTTGGTTCAAGGCTCTGAGCAGCAGCTCCATGTGTTGGGTGATGTGATCCTCTGCATGCAGCAACAATGTGTACAGGAGCTGGGATGCTTTGATTCTTGTGCTTGCAACCCAGTCTGTTATATCGTGACAGAGGCCTGGGAGAATTTTGGAGAGGTTTCTTGACACAAGTTCCCGACAACCCAGTCCTGGTCGAGTCTCTAAAAGAAACAAAAAAAACTCAAAAAGAAATATCAAAGGAAAAGTCAATGCATAACAATCCTCAGAAAAGTTTTAAA
This sequence comes from Thryothorus ludovicianus, assembly GCA_013397245.1. NCBI lineage: Eukaryota > Metazoa > Chordata > Aves > Passeriformes > Certhiidae > Thryothorus > Thryothorus ludovicianus. Next base: position 6,696 of record VZTB01011848.1, on the reverse strand, counting down.
GCTGCAAGGAGAAAGTTCTGGGTGTCTGCTTCAGCATAGAACAAAATATTCCTGCTGGGGAATTTACCTGTGCAAGTTGCATTTCTTTAATATACATTGCAGAATTAAAACTCCACTCAGCTCTTTGAATATTTATGTATTACTGAATAGTGAGTTAGATTTCATGTAAACATTTTAAAAAATGTTTACAGAAGGAGAAGAGAAAGAGAGTTGAAATTAACGTGTCTTTACCCACTTTGGAAAACAAAGCTTAATAATTCCCTTTTAATTTTGATAGCAACACAAATCTCATGAAAAAATAAACGGAAGCACACACAGATAAGCAGAAGAAAGACTTTTGCATGCAAAGACTGAGTTAAATACAATTTGGAGGAGGAAAGAAGGTAGAAGGCACAAACAGTACAGAAGACATGAGCTGCAGTAAAGCAGACAATGTCAATTGTGCCCTCTAAAGGAAAAGGTTAAAAGTGTATCTGGCAAATTGAAGGCAGAAAGGGCACGGATCTACAGCTGGTACAGATGCTGGGAAACAGATCAGGCCAACAAACTGAGAGTGTTCTAAAAATCCCAGCTATTATATAATATCCTTCCTAAGGCTTTTCCAGGAAAAGCAGCTCACTGAAGAGCCTCGTCAATGTTTCAAAAACTGAAAAATAAATTTAAAACAATGATACAGGAGTGGGGGGGATATATATTTTTTTTTTCTTAAGACTGAACTTAATTTGCAACGACTTTGTGGAAAGTGAGTTTTTGTGGGTATATTTTCATTTCAAACAGAACTGGAAAGTGTTACAAATATATGCTCCCTGTCTCAACAAAGGATGCAGATTTCTGGAGAACTAATAAACTTACCTTTCCCAACAAATGCCTACTGTACTGTTGTGGGAATCACCAAATTTACCTGTTAGTTAATTTATAAATTACTGAGATTCAGAAAAGCAACTTGACCAATACCACAAGCATCTACCAGACATCCTGTTCTGTACTTTACAGGAAAAGCTGTGACAGTCCTCTCCAAAAAACAGCAATAAACTTCTTCAGTGATTTTTCTTCCCACAGCCTATTTTATTTTCTTAACACTGTGTATGTTTATACAAAAAAACCTGAAAAGTTGTTCTTTAAGAAGCATGATTTCATAATTGCCACTCACAATGTTCACTTGCTGTTTTAAGAAAGAGATATCATTCATTATGAGGTGTCAAAAAACACTGAATGTGTGAGTGCATTTTTATTTCTGACACAGAGTTCTCCTGTAAATGCTCAGGAAGAAAATGACTGAGCTGTGTCAGGTTATTTTCCTACACTGGCCTGTGTAACTACAAATGCTAAAAGGAAAACTGACTAAAGTAAATGATCTGAGGATACAAAAGGCTTAGAAATACCCATGAAATACCTAACTAGGGAAAAAACATAAAATTCAAGCATCAGGACATGAATTGCTGCTTCTTTTGTCAATGGAGGAAACATTTTGGATTATGAAAGCTGACAATGAGTGGCAAAAGGTCAAATAAAGAAATCAACTTGAGACAGCAAATACAGACTGGCATCCTATCTGACCTGAGGCAGAATTTTGTTTGAAGAATCTGGACCATTCTTTATCAGCAATTCCTTGGTTTCAGATGTTCAAATGCAGGCATTTATCCCTGTAGCTACTCCTGTCAAAGATTTCCCTGCTATAAACTGTCTGCACCTGTATCCTGGGGCAGTGAGAGCTGGGGCTCAGTGCAAGCTGTGCAGTTGCCTGGATGACACCAGGTCTCCCTCTGGTCCCCTCTGACCTGCAGGATCTGTCACTGGGAGATCAAAGCAGGGGCTCCTCTGGCAGCTCCATTAGTCTGACAGCTGGACAAAGCTATTTAAGTAAAACATCCTACTGTTCCAACTCACAGTCAGAAAAAAAATATTGCAGTACCCTAAAGTCATAAGAAATGGCAACAAAGTACTAAAATACATCATTATCACATAAAAAAAAAACCAACCAATACAATCCCCCCCCAAAAAACCAAACCAACCAAATGTTTGTGGAGAGCACACAGAAAGGACACATATAATAACAATCATCCTAGCAGTCTGTGGTAGGACTCCACAAAAGGTGTATTTGTGTCTCTGATAAAGCTTTGTGTCTGCAGGATTCAGCAGCCAATCATCCTTTCCTCTGATCTTTCTTCTATTTCTGACATCAAATTAATAAGACATACAACCCAAAATTAAAATAAACAGCAAAAAATGATATCTAAAAGTCACCATTAACTTAGCACACAAGTTCAAAATTATCAGACCATTTCTTTAAAATATTCTTTAGTTATATGTGCACATATATATAAATACACTCATATATGTCACATTCAAGCCTTAAATGCATCATACTACCAAGAAAAATGCATGAAAATTCACTTTTATGTGGGGCTGGAATGTCGCCCAAATTAATGAACCATATTTATTGTGTCAATAAGATTATTTAGGAGATCACATATCATGTAATTATGAAGTAATTGGTAGATGTCACTTTCTAAAAAGCCTCATCAAAACAGCTTACACACACAAACCCCAACACACAGAGACAAAGCTGACCAGGGTAACCCCATCAGCTGTACAAATGGCTGTCACTGTTCCAAGGACAATGAAATTAAACCTTTTATCACCTTCACTATATCAGGGTCACTGCAAAATAAGTGACTGGAGCTTAGACACTCAACTTCATCAGCTCCTGTCTGTTAAAAGATTCTCTGATTGCCAGGAGAAGAAATATGTTTCTGCCATGACTAGTGGAAGTCAAAGCATTCTCTAGCACTTCCAAACCCCCGAGGTAAAATTATATATAAAATAAGGAGGAAAGAAAAAAGATTGGGAAGGATGACAGATCAACTTGCCTGCCTTCAAAGCTAAACAGTTCTGTCAAACCAGTCACCATTATGAAGTGCTTCCCCTTTCATTCAAGCATTACTGAGTAAAACAACTTTAAAGAAAAAAAAAAGAAGTGTAATTCAAAGAAGAAAGAACTCCGGAACCCACTGTCATGGAAAGGATTTTGCTGCTGGGTATTCTGTGATGTGATTGTCATGTAGGCACAAGTCAAGCATGAACCTGTTCCTTCACACCAAAAGAGTTTTTGTTCAGTTAAATATGAGTATAGAAATCAATAAATGAGCCAGTTAAACTCTCTCTTCCTCCAACTCCCATGTACATATTTTTAAACATTAACTTTGTGAACCCAAGACAGGAAACAAGCTTCAAGCTACTGCAAACACAATGCTTGAAAGCCATCTATAAATCATATGGTACTAAAAAGTAAACTACCCATTCTGCATATTTTGGGGGTTTTGTGTATAATAAAGGAAATCACTCTGTTCCCACATTCTTCATGTACACTGGCAGATTTTGGGTAGCATCCCAGTGTCTCACAGAGAAGTCTGAAATAATTTCATGGCAAATTTTTCTTCCACACCAATTATGTGGATCATTAATGTTGTGACCTGCACTCATTATTCAAGGACTCAGCTCATGGGTTCTTTCCTCCTGCCTTCCTTTCCAGTCATTTCTGTGCCCACTGTGCACCTGCCTGCTGGATGATGTAGAACTTACTGCTGTTTCTGCACCACTGCTTTACCTTTCTTTCAGCACAGGCAGCCTCATTTACTTTCTCCAAAATGAATTTTTGGATTAACAAAAAAACCCCCAAAAACCAACCAAAAACAAAAAATCTGAGGTTACTGAACAATCACTTTTTAAATTTTAAATTTAATAGAAATAATTTAAATAATTTGATATATATTTTATATGTGCTACCTCTCTACATTAATATTACATATTGCAATGAATATTACACATCTTGCTCTGCTGTCAGTACTGCACTGCAGCTCTTGAAGATAATTCATGAAGCAAAAACCACTTTCAGCACAACATTTACCTCCTTTGGGATAATGAGACGGTGAAACACTAAAATCCATCTTATCCTTCAAATCTTCTTCATTCTCTTTTTCCCACTGCAAGCCTATCTTTTCCCAGTAGGTCCAAGCCAGTTTCCTAGATAAAAAATAAAAGTTTTTTACCACCATGCCCCCAGATAAAAACACTTTAAAATGAGACTTCTGGAAAAGCTGTGTACTTGAATTCAGCTGGAAGGATGGGAAGCATTCCCACCATTTAACCTAGGAACATTAAGTTGAGAGTTTATATTTCTTTTGTACTCAGTGGACAGAGGCCTCTTCTCCCAAGGGCCAATTTTGTCTCTGTCCACCCCATCTTTGTCTCTCTCACATTCAATTGAATGTAGCACAACAGGATAGTAAAACAAAAGTTACTGGATGCTAACATTTTCAGTCTAAGAAAAAACAAACAAACAGAATTGGGGGTTTTGTTCTCCAAGCAAGACATCTGTGAACTTAGGAACACTTCTTTGACATCTATTTAAGGGGTGAGGGGGGAAGATTAAATGTTCCACTTACGTATTTTCAGGAATTTCATCAGTAAAGCTGCCAAGTAACAGAGGGATCAGCTTGTGAAAATATGAGTATCTGTCTCGTAGGTGCAACAACCATTCCCCAATGACAGTTGTCACAGCGTGCCGTACCTGCAGGGGGACAAAAAAACTGTCAGGTGTGAGGAAAAGAACAAGAAAATATTAAAAACAATATTTGCATTCTGTATGTAAGACGTGGTGAAGCACATCAATACTCTCAGAAGAAATTACAAGAACCCAGCATTTCCTCACTTGCAGGAAGCATCTTAAGGAAGACACAAGGAATCCCATTCTCATTTTTCACTCTGGCTTAGTCAGTCTTAGACTGTTCACAAAGGAAAACAAGTCACAAACCTAACTCAGAAAACCAAATTCTCATGGTTAATCCCTTCCTGAGAATGTAAGAAATGTACATTTCTCTGGAATTTGTAGCTTTCCAAGCACATCTCCAGAAGAAAATTTTCTCTGTTCACTGCAAAGGAAAGATAAATTTTAAAATTACTGCTTCAGTTGCATCTTATAAAGGAACCCATACCATGTTTGTTAAGCACCAGAAAAGGCCAGAGAATCAAGGCCCAGAGAGATGTGAGAGAATTTAAGACAGATTTGAAGGCACTCATTAGAACAAAAAGGTGCCTACAATGCTCAACACCCTGCTGTCACCAGCACTGGTTTGGCATGGATTACAACTGATACAGGCTGGGTGGGACATTGTCCTGGCTTCTGTCCAGCTGGGACAGAGCTCATCTCAGCAGCTGCTGTGGAGCTGTTTCCTAGATTTAGTGTGAGAATAATGCTGATAACACTGATGTTTACTTGTTGCTAAGCAGTTTACTCTAAGTCAAGGACTTTTGTGTCCCTCAAGCTCTGCTAGTGAGGGGCTGCACAAACAGCTGAGGGAGCAATGCCAGGACAGGTGACATGAGCTGGGAGCGAGCAAGGGGCTGTGTGGTCCTTAATTCCCATCTGGGATTAAACCATGATAGATACATTTACAGAGCTCAGCTGAAAATGGGGGGAGCAAGGAGAGAAACACCAAGAAACTCACCCCACGAGGATGAGTCTTAAACAGATTTGAAATAAATGCCAAGAAAAAAGGAAGGAAAGCACACCTTGGGAATCTCATCAAATAGTCTCTGGGCCAGATGAGACAGGACATCATCCACGGACTTTCCATTCCCAAACTGTATCACTGCTCCAGTAGCCTGAATCACATCAACTCGAACTCGGTAGTGTTGGTGGGAAATCGTCTGCATTAGGGGTTTTATCAAAGACTCTGATTGCATGTGGAAGTGCTCTGTTAGGGCAGAAAGACAGAAACATCAACCATGTGAGTTGCCATAGTGGGCAGGATCCCCGTCCATGGTACAGAGTTGGAACTAGATGATCTTTAAGGTCCCTTTCAACCCAAACCACTCTGATTCTATAGGTATGGATATACCCATGACACCCAGCAGTTGTTGGGGCCAGCTGTACAAGATGATTTTGGATGGACTAATGCATTTGGGAAGGTGCTTTATGCTGTTCTGTAATTCTGTTTCTCTCTCCACGTGGGTGACAGATCTGGAGCAACACGATTTCTGTGCCGCTACAAACAGCAGCCTGACTAGTGTTGCTGTGTTCATGCGGCAGGCAGCTGTAGGTTTATACAGTCTCAGAGCTAACACTGCACACATACCCTCCCCTAGCCCCTCCTCCTGCTACTACCCACACCTCACAGCTCGGCCGACACTCCTGGCATGGCTCTCCTCCGGGAGATCCTCCGAACCCTGCAAAGCACACCTGTGAGAGTGTGTGCGACCTCTCATCTGTCCCCTGCCAGCACACCTGTGACTGTGTGCGACCTCTCGCCTCTCCCCTGCCCGCACTCCTGTTCCCTCCTCGCGTCCTTTCCTCAGCTCCCATCGCATCACCCCGGCGCTGCCCATCCCTCAGCCCCACCTGGCATGGCCCGGGCGCAGGCCACGGCACACCGGCAGCTCTCCCGCCTGACCTCGGCATAGTGGTCGAGGAGGGTGGCCTGGAGGATACGGACGATGTCGCCGAGGTAGGGGGCCATGGAGGCGCCGCAGCGCTGCAGCAGCAGGCCCAGCAGCTGCACCAGGCCGAGCCGCAGCTCCTCGCTGGGCTCCGCGCCCTGCGGCGGGCAGAGCCGCTGCGCCAGGGCCGGCAGCAGCACGGGCAGCGCCTCGCAGGGCCGCTCGCCCTGGCTGAGCCCGTGGCGGAGCAGCTGCAGG
>VZTB01011824.1:12374-25968 GCA_013397245.1 Thryothorus ludovicianus | reverse complement strand
CCGCGTCCCGCCCGAGCAGAAGGAGGAGGCCACGCGCCGATTCCAGGTGAGGAGAGACGGAGGGAGAAAGGGAGGGAAGAAGAGAACAGAGGGAGGGAAGCAGGCGGTGGCGGCCACGAGTGAGACCGACCCACCGCCCCCCAGGTGACCAACCTGCCGAGTGACCGACCCACCACCCCACAAGTGACCGGTCCTCTGCCCCCCGAGTGGCTGATCGGCTGTCTCCCAAGCGACTGATCCCCGAGCGACCGACCCTGAGTGACCACCCGGCTGACTGCCCCCCGGGTGACCAGCCCCGACCCTGACTGCCCAACCCAGTGCCCCCGGGTGACTGACCCCCCCAAAGTGACTGCTCCCCGAGTGACCAACCCAAGGATCCGCCCGAGTGACCTCCCGGCCGCCTCTGCGTCCCGCAGATCCTGGGCAAGGTTTACGCCGTGCTGAGCGACGAGAAGCAGCGCGCAGTGTACGATGAGACGGGCACGGTGGACGAGGACGCTGAGGTGCTGCAGGATGGGCGGGACTGGCTGAAGTACTGGCAGCTGCTCTTCAAGGTGAGAGCGGGATGGGGCTGGGAGACAGAAGAACCCTGCGTTGTTCGGTTTTAATGTGTTTTCTCTTAAATCCTCCTGCTGGGTAAGTCCTGCAAATCAAAAAGCATCAACTCTTTGCTCCAGGTCACCGTGAAAGACATCGAAGACTTCCAGAATAGCTACAAAAACTCGAAGGAAGAGCTGGCTGACGTGAAGGCAGCATACCTGAATTTCAAGGGTGACATGGATCGGATCATGGAGTCCGTGATGTGCGTGGACTACACGGACGAGCCCAGGATACGGGAAATGATCGAGCAAGCCATCGACTCTGGGGAGCTCCCGTCCTACAAGGCTTTTGTAAGGGAGTCAAAGAAGAAGATGATGTCCAGAAGAAGGCGGGTAGGGTGCAGCAATTGATTACCATAACCTTTTTCCCTTGGCAGAAATAAGTGACGCTGTTCCCAAGATATTTGCCACAGGATTGCTGGATTACACACCTTGCTGTTCACATCTGGTCACCTGTGGTCATCACCCCCCAACCCAAATCATTGTGAAAGGCTTTTCTACTTCTTTATTTCCTTATTATATACAACAGCTTATTACAGTTTAGCATGTCCTTGCAACTATCTACAAAGCTGTGAGTTGCTGGACTTTACAAAAACAAGTGGTGAAGATACATTTTGGTTGACTTCTGGCAGGTGTGAAACTGCTCTGGCCTAGATGGACTCTTGTGTACTTTTGGACACTGTGTGGAATGTTATATGCACATCAGAGTAACCTTGAAGTTAATGTATATCTACCAAGACCAAAAATAAAATGGGTGTGGGAACAGGGACAGGGACAAACATAACATTCAACACTGTAAAAGAGCAGAAAACCATGCTCTGCTAAATGGTGGAACCAGAATGGGCTTCCCTTGCCTGTGGCCAAACTTGGAAACCTTTGCAGTTCCCTGCAGCCATTTGTACACAGATGGCCAAAAAAGCATTTGGTAACTCCTGTAAGACTTGGTCATAACATGCAAAATACTTCTTTAAAAAACCTCATTTGCTCTTTTAGGCAGAAAAAGAAGCTAAAGAGGCAAAAAAGACTAAAGATGAGCTGGGCCTCAGTGGAGAAAATGACTTGCAAGCGCTGATTAAAGTAAGGCTTCTTCTGTTTGTTGCAGATAACTTTGTTACTGGCTTATAATTGTGTTTTCCCTGAGTATCTTCAATTTGGGATCCTTGCAACTCTTCTGAATTCCTGAGGTTAAAACCTGGCCTTAAGATTAACTATGTGCTTTAATTTAATTAGAATCAGAGTACAGTATGGATTTTATTACCTGTGTCTTTTTAAAAGTTTACAAGAGTTAAATATTTCGAGTACTTATGCAACAACTTCTAGTTTTAGGCAGTTGCACAGGGAGTTTTAATGATGATACCAAACTTTCTGTAGCTTGTATTTGCTGTTTAATCAAGATTTTGTGTAGCTATCTCACTTGGATAGGATAACCTTGTATTGGGAAGTTGCAAAAGGTTTGAGTTTGGTTGGTGTTCTTTTCCCCCTCCCCAGAGCCGAAGCAGAGATCGAGAAAAGGAAATGGATAACTTTATCGCCCAGCTGGAAGCAAAGTATGGGAACAGTGCTAAGAAGGGAGGAAAGAAGAACTCAGCCAAGAAAAGAAAGGCAGAAGGAACAGCGTAGACTGAAATACCAGGTTTCACTTTGTATGGAAATGTGGATTTGGGAGAATTTCAGGTGTATTCTGGGCTCCTGTTTTGGACTGTGTGCATTGACTGGCTGTAAGTGGGAGGCATGACAGGGGATGCATGCTGAACAAGGAAGACAAAGCATTCCTGTGCTACTGTCTCCAGCCCTTTGGGTGCTCTACAGTTGAGATCCATGTGTGCTATTCACACATTTCTTCTGTAGCAAACCTCCTATTTTTAAAGGTTTTTGCACATCAGCTTAACAGGTCTTTTTCATATATTCAAGTAGTTTTATAATGATAGTTTGGAAAATTGCAGATTTAATAAAGAAGAAGGTGGGTTTTTTCAGAATTTTGCTTCCCCAGTTCTTTGTGTGTTTACTAGATAAGCTATTTAAAACAAGCCAATTGTGTTGATTCTTCTGATTTCAGTCAAGTAAATCCTGCACACTTCCAGGAAGGATCATTTTTCAGACATAGGAGTCACGAGGTGAACACTTTGGGAGTTGAAGGCCCTCACAGCTTCAACTACAGTTCCTGGGGGGAAGCCAGAGGTAGATAGTCTCTCTGTTCCCTTTTACTTGTCTGTTCTCAAAAATAACCCTGATTCTGAGAAAGTAGAATATATCATTGTGTTTTATAACATGGGGCTCGAAGGTTACTTTTATTACACAAAATAAATACCAGTCCAGGAGCAGTCCTTGGTGTCAGCCATCTGTACAAAAAGCAGAAATGGCCTTAGGAGGCAGCTGCATTTTTTTAAACCTACTGACTCCTCTAGGCTGTAAAACCCTACATTATGTTAACAGAAGTCTATTCAAGTTTATTTGTCTGCTTTTGTAACTCTTGTGCTACAGAAAACTCACTTGGTCCCTGAGGAATGGCACGGATACAAATGGGATGCTTATCTACACTTTGCCTGACATAACTGACAGTCTGCACAGTGTTCCAGAAGAGAAACTGTATTTTGAAATGGTTTAGCGAGTAGAGGTCTCTGGTGAACATCAGCTTTTTTAACTTCTGGAAATGCAAAGGCAGATTAACCCAGTTTTATTTGCACAGTTCCCTGTTTTTGATTAAAGCACACTTGGATCAACTGGACTTGTGAGCTTCAGTATTGATGTAAATTTATTAGCTGGTCTGGAGTGGGGAAATAGGGGAGCCACTTCATAAAGAATACTAACAAGTTTTTTTTCTATTGTGAACTTTAATTTGAAGAATAATAAGACAATATAGGAAAACAGTGCTCTTTAATTGGACTAGAAAGGAACAATTGTTTTCGTGGAGTGTCCTAACTTTGTTTAAATACAGCCAGTGGTTATCTCAGCTTGTTTTTACATTTCAATCTGGCGCTCACTCCTTGGGAGTAAGACCTTCAACTAATCACTTATTTTGAGAAGCCTGTACTTCATGGTTTTATTTGTCCTATCTGGAGCCACAAGGCCAGCTCCAGTGAATGCCTCTGTAAGGTCTGTCACACAGGGCAGACACAGCTCCTAAAAGCTCCACTGCATCAGTGGCTTCTGGAACTCTACCTTGGAGTGAAGAAATCTTGTGTAATCATAGGTATTTTTAGAAAGGGACACTGAGCTATTCTGTGACATTACCATAAAATGTCTCAGCAGCAAGATTCTGAGTACTGCCTGAAACTGCTTGTAGGAAGAAGTTTCTTTTTGCCTGTTAAACCTTCAGTCACTGAGGAAGAGCTGAAAGGTTTTATTATAACTCAGGAAGAGGCAGTGTTGTGCTGCCCTTGGAGCTGCCAGGTCACCTGCTCTGCTGCTTTGGTTCTACACACCTGTGTTCATTCCTGCTGCAGCTACCACAGCATTCATCACTTGCCTAAGCTGAGTGCTTGCTCTTGCTAGTACAATATTGCTTTATACATATTTAAACATATAAATAACACTTAAAAAAACGTACATCACTACGGCTGTGGAAGGCTGGGTTAACCTCCCCGAGTGAAAAATGAGCAGGTCCTGCAGTACCTGCCTGTAAAGAGATGAACCTGTCATCAGCCTCATGGAAAACAGCACAGACTGAGAGTGTTTTGCTGGGTTTCCTAGGATTTGGGCTTCACTGGAGTGTATTCACCCTTCCACTGGAGCATCACCTTCCCTACTTGTAGGAAATGGAATGTTTAAGTGCACCCCTTCTAATCTTTGGCAGCTGCTGCTTAGGTTTATATAAAAATAACTATCTGTAAGGAAGGGTGTTTGAAAACTCTGTGTAAACAACGTTGACCTTGCTGGGAAGGAGAGGTGGTTCATGACTCTCTGGAGAGGGATGAATGGGTGGATGCTTCTCCATGGCATGTCAGTGCCTCTGTTTGCTTTTTGTGCCTGACCCACTTCGGCCGTGGGCTTTCACAGAGCCACATGGTGGAAGACCTGACAAAGAAGAGATCATGGACAGCCTCAAGACTTTGGGAAGGAATTACAGATAAGTATCAAATACATCTCCTGTAGCCTAAAACTAAAAGGTCTTTTTACTCTAACACACGGCTATCAACTGCATTATTTATAACTTCTAAGGTTGTGCTTGCCAAGTTGCTGCATAGCAGGCAGAAAATGCATTCCTTGATATTTCACTAAGTAAGTGTCTACAAAGCTTTTTGCTAATTGAAATTGTTTTTGTCAATACAGCAGTCATGGGGTGCACAGATGTTTATTTCAGTAGGAATCACTCCTTGCTTGTTTAAAAACAAGTTACTTCAGTTTTAATGCCTTTGTTAACCTCAAGTTATTATTTCTGTTTAAGCTGACAACTCCTGCTTTGAAAACTTCGACACTGAGAGGCACTTAACTAGGGCTGATGACATTAAGCTTCCTTACTTGATTTAAATATTTGGTGGTAATAAGAACACCCAAATGCACCCAACTATACTCTGGAGTAGAGTAGGACATAGCAAGGATAAGATCTGTAACAGCAAATTAAAGACATGGATGGAACTTCAAAAAACTTCCCCAGAGGAAATTACCTGTAGGAATGTACCCCTGTAGGAATACATCCCTGTCCCAAATGCCTCCTTTTTTTGACCTTACTGAACCCTGTGACTGATGAGCATACCTGAACTTGTGGATCCTCTCCTTGTCCAGGACTGATTACTATAATCAATAACAGTGCAAGAACGGCGGCGCTGGGAATGGGGCTGGAAAAAACAGTTCAAGTTACTGCTGTTTGCATGAAAAAAAGTCTGCAAGATTATAATACAACTACAAAACACTGAAACACATGTATTTGGTAATGAGTTAGATGTTGTGAAGGTCTAAGGAAAATTTTAAAGAGAGATCAAATCAACTTTACAAGTAGAAAATACACTTTTCTAACACTTATTTAGAATGATCACTGGGCCAGTTAGAGGCAGTCTTTCTGTTTCAGGAAATTGTGCTGTTCCAAAGCAGATTTTGTAACTGCTGCGTCCAGGATGTTGAAATTATACACAGAAACCAATCAAGCAGCTATTTAAAAGCTGTGCTGAAATTACAGCTTTCAAAGCTTAGATAAAAATATGTTGTTAGATACAAGAAGGTATTGGTAGAGTATGAGTTTCAACAAACTAATTAATGTTAATTCTCAAAGCACTCTTTTCAGTATTTAAGGATGCTCTGGTGTAATTAGCCATGCTTTACCAAGGATGTGCTGGCTGTGTTAGGCCTGGAGAAGGGGTCAGGTAAGAACAGCTGCTCCTGGAGCTGCTGGTGAGTGTCTTCTTGTGTTGTGACACTGTGAGTATGGCTCGAGTTCCCTTGAGATTTCTGCAAGGAGAAGTAACAGAGTTATGGCTTTTTCTTAATGGAGCAGTACATTGAAAATAATTGACCCAGGAATTAAAGCTAATTTTCCAAGTGAATAATTTTGTACCTAGTTATGAGGAGGGAAACATTCAATTGGCATTAGTGAGAACTAAGTGTGCAAGCGTGGGTGATGCTGTTACTCAAAACTGATACAACATTTTTTATGCATCTTATTTGACCTTCTGTCACAAAACAAGAAATAAATTGGAACTCTTGTTGGTCTGGGTAATTTGACCAGCAGTGGTAACAACTTTAGATTATTCAGTAATAAAACAAGATTCTTGTTACCGTTTGCCTGTGGGGTCCTGTGGTGCTCCCATGCTCTGCCACGGTGGTGGTGGTGGCAATGGGTGGCAGGGGATGATTTCTGTTTAGCTGCAGTGGGGAGGGTGAGGTCAGCTGCTCCTGTGCAGTCAGGCTGGAATGCACCAGTAAGAACAGAAAAACCACACAGTTAACATGTTTGGCAGGTGGAAAGGTGTAATATTGTCAGTTTTTTTGGCCTTCTGGAGTTGACTGTCTTGTAAGAATACCTTGGAAAAGCTTCAAACCATAATCTGCACTTCAAAAAAGACTTTCCTAGTGCTCTCTACTTACATTTAAAAATACATTTTACTAAAGCAGGGATGTCTGTATTTCTTATATTCACTGAAGTCTGAGGAAAGGGAACAGAAACAAAATACTGGAAGGAGAAACACCAGTTATGAAAGAACAAGGAGTAAGTCTCTCAACAGTATGTGACAAGAAAGAAACAGACTGGATGAGTTTATAGGTAAACTGCAAAGCTAAAAGCAAACTGTATCAGTTTAGAACACGTGGAATAGACAGGTCTCTCAAATCCTCCATTGTTTCCTGATAGCCTGTGATCCCTGTAAATTACTCCAGTCAGGTCATTGTGCAAAATAAAAGTAAGATATTCTAGATGTGATTGAGGGCTCACTAAAGGCCCTTTGGTCAGTCAGATAACCTATTTGAACATCTTTATAGTCCAGTATGGGCTAGGATACCTGCATGCAGCATAACCTCCAAAAACTGCAGACTTTGAAATTCATCTTGAAAATGGGCTGCAGAAAAAGACAGCCATGTCAAGGAAGAGATGGTGCTGTTCACTTTGCTTGCAGAGGACAGACTGAGGTCTATTGTGCACATGCAAAACGACCAGAATATGGGAATGTATGGGAATGTATGCGATTCACATCAGCTTTAACAATCAGGCTTTGTCAGGGGAGTTGTGCTTTGAGGGGCACTTCCTCTCCTCCCTCCAATAATCCATGCCCGCCCTTCCCAGGGATGCTTTCCGTGCTCCCTGGCACCCTGCAGGGAGAGGCTGTTTTGGGGACCTACAGGCGCCTGCAGACGGCATCCCCAGAGCGCGGGGTCCCGATGGGATGCAGGGTCCGTGGTGGGGGGTTCCTCCTCCTCCTGGTGCAGCGGGACAGGGATGAGGTGCTGAACTCCAGGGGACGATTTGGCCACGTCCGGGTAGAGAGGAGAGAGCTTGAACCTGGCTGTTTGTCACCTAGGTCCCTAACAACAAAAAACAGTTACAAGAGCAAAGGAGAGCTGGTCAGCATGACAACTACTGATACCAAAGGGCTCACCTACAGGTGACTTTAATTGTAGAATGCGTGGGCAGAAATGATGGGTGTTGATTTTTAACACAACTATATCGATTTCCACAGAGGACAAATAAACAACAAAGCAGGAAATTAACTAAGAATTGTTTTTCCCAGCAGAGGAATTCATCTTAAAAGGTTTTTGGGTTGAATCCCTCTCACTGTGAGAGTGCTCTGCTTTATTTAGTACAGGTGATCTGTAGTTCTTACAGTGTTTTCTCCACTGCAGGCAGGTTCCTTTGGTGTAACTGGATCCCATGGATCACCATCAAGCCATTCAGGTTACGCTGAGAACCACTACTTGACCCTTGAGAGAGACTTACCTGAAATTAAAAAAAAAAAAAAAGTAAGTAAATTACTGTTTGGTAGACACACACACACACACACACATTTACAGACTGTATATCACTTTGGAGAAAAGTCATTAATTTCTTCTGTGACATCCAGATATATACTCAGTTACATTATTTCCCCAGCTAGGGGATCTTAGCATTTCATTTTTTTTTAATGATAGTGCTTAGAAAATGTCCTAATGCTTAATATTTTGCAACTGAACAGCTCATTTGCTGATATTCCAACAATGACTATCATCAGAAGCTTTATGAAAATAGTTTTCAGTAAATATTGACATTTTATGTCAAGAACAGATCTGCAAAGTCCTTTTCTGAGATACAGACTGATCTGGAAAAAGACATCATATTCCACCCACCATAACAAGAGCAAATAAAAAATAGCAGAGCTTTAATCCCATACATACTTGAGGTGTTTTTCTCCTCTTTTTGCTTTTGCGGCCAGCTCTGGGTTTTGGGCACTACACACACAGTAAGGGGACACAAGAGATATGCAGGGGGGAGAAATAAAGGAGAAAGAAATAAAAATAATTAAGAAGGAAAGAGCTGAATTAAAATGGAATAAACAGGTAACCCTTTGGTGCTCACCACTTTAGAAGCAGATCATCTAAAACAGATTATACAGTTAAATTCAGTGTCTGAAAAAAACCCCTGGTTTAGAACTGCAGAGATTTCTCCCTTCCTGCTGGATGAATTTACTATTAATGTGAGACTGGGATCCTACACATGCACTCCTCAATCTCACCATTTAATTGAAACATTAAATTGTGGAAAGAACTACATCCTGAATTAGCAGCCACCACATGGTTGTCATACACAGATATAAAATACTGTTTCAAGGAGAAAAGTAGGAATTAAAACTTCCAACTGAGTAATAAAATGTCAGAAAGGACAGCCAGCATTCACACAGAGTCCAGACTAGTTATTTCCCTAAACACAACCAGTCTGTTTGCTGAGGTAACACTGTGATTCATCCCCACACGAAACAGCTGGCTAAAAATCCTTACCAGGTTTGGTGTCACTGAGGACATCTTTGTGTGTGGCACTCGAGGTAACAATGCTGGCAGAGGATCTGGCTGCAAAGGGCTTCTGGCATCTGCTCGGAGCATTTCTACTGTTATGATATTTTTCTCATCGTCTGTGCAAAGGAACAGAGAATTCTTGTCAAATTTGGCATTGCTAGTCATGGACAGTGCTATGAATCAACTTTTTTTAGAGAGGCCCCTTGGATTATAAGCTCTGCTAAGATTTTTGAAGACATGTTTCACATTGTTAGCAAAATAACCTTTTTATTCCCACTGAAGAGATCAAATACATCACTCTCCCACGGCATCTTTGCAAAATTAGCTGAAATCCCCTTTTGAACTCTCACCTTAACTGTGATCCTTACCAGAGGCTGACGCTTCCCAGTGCCTGCAGATCAATTCTTCCATGCAGACCAGGACTTCACTCCACACATCATCAAACACAAATGTGAGCACAGAATCCTTCACGCAGGAATAGGGAGAGACAGAAGGAAACCCCAATTTCTGTCTGCCAGAGGATAGCCCCCTTTTCCTCTCATGCAACTCCTCCTCCCTGTAAAAATGTAATTATTAACTGCACCAGAAACACATTGTGTCCTGTATTTACTTTTCTTTTCCCCACTGACCTCTGAGAAATGACTGACCCACACTGGTCTCCCTATATAGAATGATTATAAATCATACTCTATGAACAATAATTTATCTGTGAGATCAAATTCACATTAAAAAAATCAGTATTATTCATTACAGTGATATTTCTTCATCACATTGTTAGGCTCTGTAATGACAGGACAGAATCCTGACAAGAAAGTGGCATTATTTGCTGCAGCAATGTCTCTTCAGCCTGGTAAAACCAAGAAACATAACAATTTTAATTTAATAGTCCATGTAGATAAGTGACTTCAATTATTAAAACCAATTAAGCAGTCAGGAACTGACAGGACTCTCCAGAGTCCTCACCCAGGCCATATGTTCATATTGTAGGGCTGAATAATGTAAAGGGGATAAAAAGATAAAAATAGTAGTAATTGTTTCTTGACAAGCATCCACTCTAGTTCTCACTGCTGTTGCATAACTAACAGCAGTGAATTTGACATAGTCTAAAAAATAAATGGTGTATTATTAAACACACAGGCTCTTAATTATGATGGAATGAATTATTCAAACCAAACACAAAAATGGATAGCATGAAAAATTATTTTAAAAATCCTAAACATAATTTAGTGAAAGAAATTGTCCTAGGAAATACATTGGGAAAATTCCCAGTGCCTGAGCAACCTCAGGCCTTTGAAACCCCTCTAGAAAAAACAGAAATAAATTCATCAAATATGTGTACCTTAAGTGCAGGAATGCCAGGACTCTATTTTAATACTCAATACCTACACATCTCTGTGGTCAAATGCCAAGTATTCCTCCACTATGCCTTCAGATAGAATGATTTCCTCTTCCCCTTCATCGCTCTCTGAGGAACACAAGGTCAGAGGCTTGGAAGGGTCGGCCTTTTTGCGAGCAGGAGCAACAGAAAGAGGCACCTTCTTGCCCAAAACACTAAATCTGAACAGATTTCAGAAAGCAGAAATAAAGATAAGTTGTTATTCCACTTCAAATAACTCAGAGACAAGGACGGTCGTTAAGGGCAAGCAGTAGTGAGGCCAAAAAATGATCCATTACAGTAACAACTTTTGGTTTGGATACCTTTTAATTCTTGCTAAGGAACCTAAAATTTATGGGGAAAAGTATCCAAAGCTGATTAGAAAGCATTCTAAAATATGAAATAATAAAAGCAGCACCAACATAGTGCTTTGTATTTTTTAATGCCTAGGCAAATTTAACAGATGATTAATAATAAAACCAGCTACAGTACACACATATTCTTAAAAAATCAGCAGCAGCAAAGATACTTCTATTTACTGGCCAGTTCACTGTAGTCAGCAAAATCACAGCTACCTGTTCTTGCTACTCTAAGTGTACTAAATTCAGTTTAAAAAGGAAAAAAAAAAGAGTGTGCTGTGTTCAAAACTCAGCCTCATAGGAAGGCTGCACACTTTAAGAAGCAGAGAACAAACCTGCCTTCCCACCTTGGCATGATCCAGGCTCACTGCTGGTACTTACTCATCAGAATCCTTTTCCTGTGGTGAACTTACATCTGAGGGAGCCAAACTGCCTGAAGGGGAGCTGGAGTACCATCCATACCCTTCATCTGTGGGGGTCACCAGCTGCTTCCCCACCACCCTGCCACGGCAAAAGCAAAGGATAAATACAGCAGGAAACCTTGGCACTACGGTTACTGAAGGATGTAAGAACAGCAACAAATCCTAAAAGTTCTCCTGGGAAGCTGTGCAGTTTTCCTGGTGACACTTTTGGTTTTCTTAGAGAATTCTGTTCTGTTAAGAGCAAGTCAGATAGCAACAAACCTCTGTCAAGGAACCACATGTGAGGTAAGAGGATGTTTAATGACAAGCAGGCACATCACCAGTGATCTTTTTATCTCTTATCTACAGCATAATTGCATAAACCCACCCTGCCACCTGTTTTAAAAGCAACTGTGCATCCCCAGCCTTGTTGTGAAGGTACCAGCATCAGTCCATTAATAAAATACCTGAGATGAGGAAAGCTGGAGGACCACTGGTGGCATTCTTCCCACAGTCCCTCAACATGAACATTTTCTTTCTGCTCATACAGAAGCTCATCAATTTGTCTGAACATCTGCTGAACTTGTTGTGTGGCAGCTTTGTCAAATTCCTAGAGAGGAAAGAAAATTCCTTGTGAATAGCGTTTGGAGGGGGAGGATTAATTGGCCTTTTTAAATATAATTGAAAAACACAAATATTTGTTTAAAGCTTAGCAGGATTGCATAAAAAGATTTTAACTTTAAATAATTTTCTCCCAGAGATGATGCAGCCTGCTCTAAAGACGGATGGCAGCCACATAAAAAGCTTACATTTGCACAGCAGAAAAAACTATTAAAACTTTTTGAAATATCCATATTATTATATTAAGCTACAAGACTTAAAGAAATCAGAACAGGAAGGATAAAATTCAGTGATATTTTAATGCAATGGAGGATTTGTTGCTTCCAGTGTCCACAAACAATAGCAACACAAAAAGCAATGCAGACTGGTAGAAAACATTGAACCTGAGGAATGGTCAGGTCCTTTGTTACATGTAGATAGAAAATGGGGTCAGTTCTGGGGTTATTTAAATCCAAGCAGCTCCACCTCACCTCCCAAAAGGCAACAGCACACTTGACTTTGGTGGAAGGAGAATAAATCAAACATTTTTAAATGAAAATAATGGTTTAGGAGCTTACTGTATTTTGAGGAACATGCAAGGATGCAGAAGTTTGATAAACTCACGCCAAGTATCTGAAAGTCATCCAGCCACGGCTGGGGTTCCACAGTAATAGCACTTATAGATACACTCATGCACTAAATGATTTGCATTTCCAAAATTTTTAGTGGAAATGCAGAATATTAACAGAATTGCATGAGCCTAATGTGCTTTGAACTGAAAGATGAAAAGCGGTAAAGAAGATGTTCTTTCTATAATCACTACCATGATTTTTTGACAGATCCAATCATTTTTGTTCTGACATATCTTTGCAGTGATATTTCAAGTGTCTTTCTGTGCTAGATTTGGCTTGGTTGATTATGTTCTACTCACGTCATAGCCCCAAGAGAAGACTGAGCTGTCTTCTGTGGAGGTGTCAGCACAACCCTGACTAGCAGTCCGTGGATCCCCATGATCATCCGAGTCCTTATGGATTCCTGACTCCCTGAAACGCGCACGTCGAGCCAAAAGAAACAAACAAAATAAAAACCACAACAAAATAAAACAGCCCACAATAAACAGTGACAAATCAAGTGTGTCAGTAAACACAGCCCAGATGTATCAGAACAGCTGGATCGGATATGTCACAAGTACCTGAAGGTCTGGCCGAGGGTTTCAACCGTGGGTGTGGCCAAGCTCACCTGAGCCCGCGGCTCCGGCGGTGGGTGATGCCTCAAGGCATGTTTTGGGAGTCCTTGTCTAAAAAAAACCGAAGTGGAACTTGGCAGAACTTACAAGAATAAACATTTATGGAGTTTCCCAGTAGGTTTTAAAGAAATTTTCTTTCCTGCCTTTCCTGCCTTCACTTATTACTGTTACAAAGCTAATTCTTGTCGCCAAAGCTCTAAGGTAAGGTGTCCAAACTAACTCTAGGATAGAAATGGAGTTAACAGTCGTGGCTTCAAAATCACTTAAGATGTTGTGATTTGGGCTACAGCTCCCTAAGAGCAGAGGCAATGCCATTATCCCTGTAGATTAATTAAACGGAATTAAATTAAATAGAACAAGAGTAAACGAGCCGAGTAAGTCCGAACTGACCCAACTCTTGGGTCAGGGGAAAAAAGCCGGTTACAGGGACTTAATCGCGTTCTGTCACAGCGGTGTCTGGCCGGGAGCGGTGCTCAGGAAGCCCGGGAGCCGTCTCCCGTCGGGGACATGGGGTGACCGGGCCGTCACGGGGCCCTGTTCGGCGCTGGGGGGAGCGCGGGCGGCAGGCCCGGGAGTGGGGCTGGGGGGATCGCGACCGGGACCGC
>VZTB01011736.1:250686-284708 GCA_013397245.1 Thryothorus ludovicianus | reverse complement strand
CCCCCACCCAACTGACGGCCGGACTCGTTGAAACCGCGATGCTCGCAAAAATAAATTAAAGCTTTTGAGTGACCTGCCTTATCTGAAGTACAACAACACTTCTAATTCGAAAAAATATTTTATTCTCTCCTTGGTGAGCTATATATAGTAGCGAAATATCTGGAAAGGAAAAGAAAGTATTAAACGTATTGAACTAGCCTGGCTTTCTTTTTTTTCTGCTTCATTTCAGGTGAAAGGAAATGCCGAGAACACGTTTTGAATTCTCAGGAAATACCACTGGAGCAAATGGATTTTTCCAAGAAGACAGCGTTAAACAGCAATGAGAGGACCTGGCATTCTGGGAGAGACAGGTGGATAAACACAACAACCCAAAACTGAGGAAGAGTTTCTCTATGTTCCAGTGGAACTGAGGGAGGTGCATTAGACACTGGTGGTGTGACAGAGTCACTGGTGTGGTCCTTTCTTCTGGCACAGCTGTGCTGGAAGGAATATTTCTATTTTTGCATTACTTTTAACAGGAGCTGAGGGAATGGCTGGAGCTGTGCCAGGGCAGGTTTTGGTTGGATTTCAGGAAAGGTTCTTCCTCCAGAGAGTGCTGGGCACTGCCCAGGCTCCTCAGGGAACGGGCACAGCCCTGAGCCTGACAGAATTCAGAGTTTGGACAATGCTCTCAGGACAGGGTGGCATTGTTGGTGTGTCTGTGCATGGCCAGGAGTTCGACTCTGATCCTTGTGGGTCTCTTCCAGCTTGAATATTCCACAGTTCTGTGGTTTCTGTTGAACTGCAGGCAGCTACAGGATAGCTCACAACACCTTCCTCAGAGGTGTTGCACTTGGAGTGTTTTTCAGAAGCAGCATCCACCTAACAATTCCTAAGCTTTAAAATGGATGAAAAAATGTTCTTAGCCATGCAGTCTGAAGCATATTTTCCCCAGGCAGTAATGTAAAGTTACAGTTTCACTAATACAGTGAGAAACTGCTCATATGGGCTAATTTAAAAAAAATGTGCACAAAAATATTAATTGCTTCAAATGGAAAGATACCCAGAGTTTAAATGTTGTTCTGTTAGATGTAATTTTACTGTTGAAAATAAAAGGATACAGTTGAAGGTATTAAGTGGTAAACAGAGAAAACCCAATGAACTCTCTATAACTTCAGATGCCAAAGCAAGTTCCAGTTTATCTGAAGGTTTGGTACTTGCAGTGTAAATTCCTGCTTGGTTTCACAGTTAAATCCTTTCTTGGGCCACCTCAGGAGCCATGAGAGCTGTAACCAGGAGTGTTTCTCCCCTCAGGCAGAAGGCTTTCCCTGGAAACTCAGCTCCTTTTGCAAGCTACAATTCAATTGAGAAAACAGTGCAAAAAGCAGATGATCTACTTCAAGATCTTGGCAAGCTGAGAAGAGAAATGCACAACATCCTGCAGGTAAAGTCAATCTAATCACAGTGAGCAGGGGTTTGAATAAGGGGAATAAAAATTGTGGAGAAAAACATAGAGGTATGGTATCAGTAAAAGTGTTGCTCTTACTTCTACACCTGCAAAAAGATCCACATTTGTTTACAATTAATAGAAATATTGCAGTCTCTGTGTATGGAAGAGCCTGAATGAAATGCTCTGGGTGTGCAATGGACTCTGACTGCCAGACATAAAATAGATGAGAAAGAGGGAAGGATGGAAAGAGAAAAAAAGTAGTTTGTTTATTTGTTTGTTTTAAGGTTTTGGATATTTTCAATGCCTGTTCTCTGCAGAGCTACAGACCTGACATAATTTTCCCATTTGGGAAAGAACAGTGCTTTAGGGATGATTTAAGCATTTCCTTTCTCATTTTGCCACTTCTTTTTGTATTGAGTGCTGTTTCCAAGGAATTTTCTGGCACAGAATCCTTGTGCTGTTTCTTGTGCTACTCATTTTGCACCTTTGGGGGTGCAAAATCTGCTTCTGTGCTGACAACATGGACAGCTGAGGCTTTTAGCTCTTAACTTGTTGCCATTCCTGGTTCCAGCTGTCTGCTCTGCTCCTCTCTGTCCTTGTCAATATACAAGTGAGGAAGAAGAAAATTGTATATATGTATATATACACAAAATGAGGAAGAAGAAAAGCTTGAAAATTCCCCTCTGTAAATTGGCTTGAAATGAATTGGCTTGATTCTGTTGATTCATTTACTTGGTTAAAAGTTTCAACTTGCATATTTCCCTAAAAATATTTTGTATTACCTATTTTTTGTTGCTATATTTTTAGAAAATGCAGCTTTATCTGTTGTATCTTACAACTGAAGCATTTTTTTATAGATTTTGTAACACTCTGTGGATTTTACATTTAACTATTCTTGCTAGGAAGGGAACCAGGTGTCTTGTGCCTCACTGAGATTGCAAATATTTTCTTATCACTGTTACTAAAAACTTAAGTAAAATTCCTTAGTACAGACAACAGAGCAAGATGAGGTGGGATAAGGAATAGGAAAAAGATGTATTTACAGAAATTATTTGAAATCTCTCTTTTGGAAAAGGTCAATAGATAGAGAAGTGATAACTTAGCAAATGGAGAATTGGGGCAATTAAACACTTGGCTACTGCCTCCTCATCACTGGGAGGTTTTTAGAGTGAGATAGTGATAAATTTTTGGGTAAAAGACCAGCTCTGGTGAAGCAAAGGTCTGAATTAGCTGAGGACAGAAGGTGGTGCTCTAACCCAGGGAATTCATCATGGCCTGTGAAACTGATCCAGTATCTCCTGTGGATTTTACCTTAAAGTTTCAACAGCTCTTCTTCTTTATTTTTAGGAAGCAAGTTCATGGAAATCTGACATGAATGATCTTATTAAGGTACACCTTGAAATTTTTATATGTGTTTCTTTTGTGAATTTTTGAACTTTCTGTAAAATACTGTAATGCTGAAGCAGTTTTGAATGTGTTTGCAATGAAATGTCACACCTGGATGTTGGTTACAGGATTGCTCCTGTGCAGGTCACATTACTCCTGTCTGGTTCAGTCCCAAAAATCCCTTGAAGGAGGCTGCAGTGTCAGATTGGCACAGTGTGGGCTGCTGCTAACAGCACTTTTTACACATTTAACATTTCCAGTTACCATTTCATGATCTGGGTCTCACTAGCAAGTCTACATCAATTTATAATTGATCATGAATCTGTATTTCTTACCTTTTCTCTCAGATTTTCCCTGTCTTATCCAGTTAGTATTTGTCAGAAAGTTGCATTTTAAAGTGAAATCTTATATAAAATTGATAAATAACTTGCTATATTGTATTTTTCTTACCAGGCCAAAATCAAGGTCATGGGATCAGTGTGTTGATTCCTGTTTTGTTATGTCATTGTGGCAGTGCATCTGTTTAAACAGAAACTCTTGTTTAATTCTGATTTGATAGAAAAGTAGCCTTAAAGACAAAACTGATTTGTCATCTGTGAGATTTTTTTAAATCTTTTTTTGCTGTTCATGCAGTTGATGGTTTCACAGTCTGCTTGAGTCTGAGTGTTTTGGTTTTGGTTTGAGGGTTTTTTTTTATAATGTACATTTATCACTTTTAAATTTTTTTGCTGTTTAATGAAGTTTTTATGGGCCTCTGGGTTTTTCCTCAGGAGTGTGAGAATGAATGTGAGAACTTGCTTCCTGTGTTTGTGTCCCTTTCTTTTGTGCTTAGCAGCTAATTTATGCTCGATTTTTATCTCTGTGAAAGGGTTCTGCAAAGTGAGAGCTTTCATTATTCCTTCTGAAAAGTGAAAATGAATAAAAGTGAAAGATCAAGGGGCTGCTGAGGGATTTNAAGTGAAAGATCAAGGGGCTGCTGAGGGATTTCTCTTTTTTAAACTTACAAGTATTGCTTGGTGTTTCTTGGGGTAAATTGATGCCAAACAAGTGCATATATTTAGAGGACTTGGGCTTTTATTAGACTCTTAATTATATTTAATTACTGTTACATGCTTGTGATACTTCATGTATCTAATTGCCATCTTCTCTCATGCTTATTAGCCTCATTAGCAATGCCCCTCATACTTCACATCATTTTCCATTTGAGATCTTTTGGATGTCTTTCACTTCTCTAAATATATTTGCAACATAATGAACATTCTGGAGTAATTGAAGCTGCTGGTGGTGCACATGGGCAGTATTTCATATGATGGCATTGATGTGATCACACATTGATAAAAAATTATAAACTCTGATTAAAAGCTGAAGGTTCTGTTTTCAATTTTAGTTAAAAAATCCACCTCTTCCACTTGATCCTCCTGAACATCATCTGCTCAACAAACCATCCATCCTTCAAAATGTCAGAGTGCCAAGGTCTATCCTGACAGATGCTGAAAGGACTTTGAGAGGAGTGCAAAACAATAAAAAAGTCCTTGAGGAGAATCTGGAAGCTGTAACTCGTGCAAAAGATGGAGATGCTCTGTATTCTTTCAGTAATTCCTTGACTACAAACAGGTCAGACTTTAAAATTCAGTGCTTTGGGAGATTGATGTTTCCAAATCTGGGAATTGAATAGCTCCTGCTCTTCCCTCCAAAAAGGATTTATTGACTCTTTCTAGAAATCATTGTCTGATTCTTGAAATTCAGATGTTTTTAGACCCTTGTGGTGTGAACTGATGTTTGTCAAATGTCTAAATCTGATTTCTGAGTCTTTATCACCTGGACAAACTGCTCTGCTATCTGGGCCTTTAACTGTTTCCATACCAACTCACATTAATAAGAAAATTGAAGCCTAATTTAATTATTCAGAGCAGAAGAGGCTTCATAAGCCTGTGGATTTACAGAATTTAATCACCTCACAACAGATCTTTGGCTTTAGAACTTTTGCTTTTCTAGTTGTTTTAAAAGTATTTAAAAATGCTATTGCTTGAATCATACTGGAAATTTTCTATTTAAATAAAACTTGCATTTTCCTGAGGAAAAATGGTTTTTTTTAGCATGTTAGCTTCCCTCATTATCTTTTAGAGGACGTAGTAATTTGTCATCTGCTTTTTTGTTAAGTTGGAATATTTTTGTGTCCTTGTTTTTTCAGTTGTGATCAAAGTAGGAAGTGACACATGGCTGCCTCTCATTCCTAAAATATTTGTAATAATGTCAGTATTTACCAGCAGAGAGTGGGGTTTGCAGGTGGCACCATGCAAGGACACATTTGGGATTGGGATTCTAAATGAGCTTTGCTTGGTGCCTCTTGGGGAGTGGAGGGGTGCAGAATCTCACTGTCTGTGTTCTGGGCTTCTCTTTTTAGAGCATTTAAAGGTCACTACTTTCCCAGGAACAAATCTGTGCAATTTGAGAAGCACTGACCCAAAATGGTTCTTTCTTCTGTTTCAGAGATGCCTTGGAAGAGATTCGTATCCGAAGGACTGTGGATGAGTGGATCAAGGCAATCAGTGAGGAAATCCAGGTAAGGGCTGGAAAAAATGAGTTTAGATTTTTGTGGTATGTTTTTTCCACCTTGCCTTGTTCTTTCATGTCCACAGTAAAGTGATTTACTCACCCCTTGAAAACATGAGAAAGCTGCCTGTTGTTGCTGACATGCAGTGAGCTGTAATAAAATATTTATCTCTGTTTTAAAACTGTAGTTGTGTAATGAAAATCCCTGATCTCATTTGCTGGCTGATGTTAAAACCAGGCCCTTTCTCAGAGCTTCAAAGTTATCCTCACACTGTGCTGATAGCCTTGAAGACAAAAATCTCCATTTATTACATTTATGTTTTCTATTTAGGTTGAAATGGCAAGAAATGATTCAGAACAAGGGAAATATGATCCAAAAGCCCCATGGAACAAGAGACTCCAAAATCTCAGGGCTATGAGGAGCAAGAAAGAAATTAAAGAGAGAGCTCAGAACGCCCAAGGATGTTTGACAAAAAAGCCTTTATCTGCAGCTAAACCATTGCAGAAGCAGGTGGAAGATGACACAAAGAAACAGAGGTCTAGACCCTCCTTTTCTGAAAATGTGCAGAGCAAAGGAAGAAAGGCAGATGTGAGTTCCTGAGCAGGTGGTTTGCTTTTCTGGAAAAAACTGTTCAGTATTGACATGAAAAATGGTGTGTGCAGGTGTACTAATTGGGAATGAAAGTGACAGCTCTGTCCTGCTCCAATTTACATAAATGAAGAATTGTAAACTACTTTTTCTTTCCTTTTTGGTGTCTATCAGAGAGCTGTAGGTGAAGCTGCACCAGTCCAAAATGAAGAATATCTATCTCAAATTTATGGAAAACCCATTTACCAGGGCCGCCGTAGCACGCTTAAAAAAGGACCCTACCTGAGATTCAACTCTCCCTCTCCCACACCTAAACTTCCCAGACCCAAGCTGATAGAGACTGTTAGAGGTAAGTGATTCTTTGATGGGAACAAGATGTTCCTTCCCAGTTTTTCTACCAGGAATTCCTTGTGAAAATGAATCTGTTACTTGTAGTTCCTTTGCTCTTCAATATAAAGCTGAAGCAGCTGCAGTGACTTTTCAGAGAGGTTTGCCTCAGGTTTGTCAGGTCTTAAGAGGCACTTGGAAAATGCCCTTAATTTAACTTTTGGTCAGTGCTGAAGTGGTCAGGCAGGTGGGCTAGATGATTATTGTAGGTCCTGTCCATTTTAAATAGTTAATTTCTATTTAAGATCCTCTTTTCAAAACCAAAAAATACCAGAAATTTTCAACTTTGCTTAATGTGTCTCTCACTTACTTTAGATTGTCAAATAAATACTTATTTCTAAATATGGTTAATGTATTAGTATGTATTTAGAGATTTAATGAGCTGAAATGCTAAAATTAATCACCGAGTATGTTAAAAAATGAACTCAATTTTTGATAAAGGTTGCTGGGACAGAAGTATTTTTTTGTGTCAGGTTTATCCAATGATTTTTCATTTAAACATTTAATTTGTTCAGAGATGTACTGAGACTTGAAAACTGAAGGAAGTCTGATATTTAATTTCCTGTTTCTAAGGCATCAATTGAAATATGAAAAATTGAGTAAATATATGGGCATGAAGATGACATCTGTTAGCTTGAAAATATTGAAAGATGTAATCAGAATCATTGTAACTTCACTAAGTACAAGTAACTCCTTTTTCTTCATCCACTTAGAGTTATAAGCAGAGTAGAAATCCTTTCTGTGCTAGCTTGTTAAGGTTATTTAATTAATAAAGTTTATTAGTTGATAAATAATGAATTCTATTTGTTAGCTTTGGCAAAGTTAGGATAAGAGGATCCTAATTTTCTAACCTATTAAAATGTGTAAAAATAATTACAAAGGAGGACTATAGGATATCTGACATAGATAAACTTTATCTAGAGTTAGTAAATTATGTTTTAATTGGATCTGTTTTATTTCCTAGTTACCTTTTCAAAATTTTCCTGAGTCTCAGTACAAAAACTAAGAATAATCTGTCACTGGTATTAAAAAAAAAACAACTGTGGATAATTTTACGGGGGAGAAAGTGAGCAAATGACATAAGAAAAGATAATGATGAAGGGGAAGTGTGGAGATGGGAGACATGCTTAAGAGGAAGAGGTGGTTAAAGTGATAATGGGCACAATGGAGTTAATAGGATCTGTGGAAAAATATTAACTGGCTCCCTGCACGCTTCTTGCACTTAGGCTGTTGTTACCCATGCAGGGAAAATGTACT
Organism: Thryothorus ludovicianus; assembly: GCA_013397245.1. Lineage (NCBI taxonomy): Eukaryota > Metazoa > Chordata > Aves > Passeriformes > Certhiidae > Thryothorus > Thryothorus ludovicianus. Next base: position 277,107 of record VZTB01011736.1, on the reverse strand, counting down.
TGATGCAGTCTTAAATGCCATGTTTAAAAATGCTGCCTGGGTTTTTATTACAGCTGTCAAAACATGATCATATTCTGTGTGGAATATGAGAAGTTAACATCACAAGGCAGCCAGTGACTTGATGAAATCATGTTTTTAGGCCATTGCAATGGATGGTGTAAAACATGTCTATGTCTCTGGAGACAGGACTGCTGGGGTTTGAGGCTGGGAATTTTTTTACAATATTATTATTATTGTTATTTTAATATTATTGAGTAACCTTGTCTAGTGGAAGGTGTCCTTGCCCATGGCAGGAGGTTGGAACTGGTTAATCCTGAAGGTTCTTTCCATCCCAAACCCTTCTGTGATTCTGTGGTTATGATGTACATCCACAAGTCCTCAAAACAGTACAAGAATCTCTTCTTTGGCCTGCCTTGGTCTTCATGGCACTTTCCTCACCTGTGCTCTGGAGCCCAGGTGTGATTTGTGAGGAGAAAGTGTTATTGGTAGAAAATACTCACAATTCTCACCACCTTCCTGGAAAATGTGGGTTAGAGTCCTGACAAAAACCTAGAAACTGGTCAAAACTCACCATTTTTTAAAAGGGGAGACCTTGTTACATGAAAACTGCCAGCCGTGTCACTTAAGTATTTTGTTTGCCTTCTCTTGAATGCCTTTTCTTTGGTGAAAAATGGTGTATCCTGTGCTACACTCATTTCAAGCATGATATATCACTGGTTTTGACTCTTGGCTGTGCTGTACACCTGTAATTTAATTTATTCTGTATAGATCTTCTTGGATGAAATGTGTGCTAGTAAGCACTTAGGGTAGTAACAACAGTGATATAGTGACCACTAAGATCTGTATTGAGAGCAGGCACTTCTTTAAAAATATTTAATCAGCAGTTCTGCTTTTGCTGAGTCCTAAATGAATTTTCTTCTCTATTTATTGGGCTCTTGACCTTTATAGAAGGCCATAACCTTTCCAAAGAGGCCAATTTCATCATTCCAGAAACAATATCTTGTAAAGTGGCAGAAAGGGTGCCCCCCTCCCCAGTCTAATGATAACATTTGATCATTTGAAACCACCAGTTGAATTCAGTGGTGTCAGTGAAATGGAAAGGTGCAGGTTCTGTGCAGTTGGAGGGAGCTGCTCCTCTGCTTCAGCTTTTTTCTCTTGGAGGCAAATCAAAATGAAAAGGAAAACTGTCCTGGATCAATGCTGCCTTCAATCTCCCAGAGCTCCTGCGTGTGACAAACAGCTTGAAAGCTCTTTGCTGGAAAACAGAGTGAACTCTGGATAGCCTTTCCCCAGAGTGGTTCCCTTCCAAGCCATTAAGTCATGCTGCAGAGCAAAATGTGTGTTTGCAACAGTAAAGCCACCATGAAATCAGTTTCTCTATTTAACATCAGGCTGGAGTTATGGGAAGTTATGGTTTTGTCTCTATCCTGACAGCAAATAAAATAAAACACACTTTGTGTTCTTATCTGAGGGAAGAATTGAATTTTTTGCATGTTGTGTAAAGGAGCAGCACTCCAATGAGTGTGTCCTGTTCTCAGCTTTCTGATTTTAAGGTTTCTTTGAGACTGGCATTATTTATCTTTACTTTTTGGTAGACTATTGGTCAAACTCTTCCATTTTTTGTCCTTTCCTATACCTTGCCAATAAAATGGAAAAATAATGCTTGGTGTTTCACGTGGGTCTCATGAAGACAAAACAGTTCAGTCATTTTGGGGGGCTGCTGTTCTGGAAGAAGCTGTTATGGCAAAACTTAACACAAATAATAAAATTAGGAACAGATCTGTGCTCTTCTTTAGTAGGAGTGTAAATAAAATGCACTGAGGTTGAATGAGCACTTCAAAGCACCAGGTTCTTAAAAAAAAAAAAAAGGAAATAAACAAATCTCTTTTACTTTAGGCATGGTGAGTCCTTCTCTTCACAGATCTGCACCCACAGATTCCCTTCCTGGCCCTGTTGTACCAGGTGATAAAGGCTTCTTCAAAATTATTGGCAGTTTTTGGTCATGGGTTTGATTGGCTGAAAAACCCAGACTTGTTAAATGACTCTATTTTGTCAGAGCAGTCCACTGAGCTTGTTTTAAATTAGCGTTAGAATAAGGATGTTTATTTAAGACTGAAATGGCCATCTGGAGAGTCTCTTTTCAGTCATTTTATAACTCTCAACCATTTTCTTTGCAAATAAACTATGGTGACTAATGCTTGATTTCTTATGGGAAGTTGGGAAGAAAATTCAACTAACACTTTTGTGAGTAAGAGATCGTTTCTAAAAAAAAAAACAAGCTGGAGTTGTTTTCTTGCATAATGTGAACTGATAAATACATGTAAAACACTGTTTTTTTAAAGCTAAGTTTAATTAAATGTCTAGTTTCTGCCCAGTGCAAATAAACTTTTCAGGGAAAAATGAAAAGTTGAAAGCAATTAAAATGAGGTGCTGTGTGTATACAGTACTTAATCATTCTCACTGTGAAAACCTTGTTTTTACAAGTTGGCAGCATTACAGATACGCTGCCAATTTCTGCTTTTACTCAAAAGTTCAAGGCCAAGGGGGACTGTTAGATCATGCAGTATGACCTCTTCTAAATCACAAGCCTCTGAACTGTATCTATTTATGTTACAGAGTCCAGTAATTTGTCTGACTGCAGAACAGTTTTTTTGGCTAACCTGTGCTTTGCAGAGAGGCACAAACTCATCACATAAAGACAGCAGAAATTCTGCTTCTTCCCATGGCAAAATACCTCGTGCTTCAAAAGCAAATAGAGCACTTCAGGTTTATTATCTGATTTGTAGTGAGGTTTTGGCTTCAGTTTACAGCTACTTCACTCTCCTGGTGATTTTTCCTTAGAAGATGAGAGTGCCTATTAATGTCCAGTCTCTTTTAATATTTGCAGAGATACTGAATTAGTGCTGAGTGCAGTGTTAGCATCCATGGGATCCATCTCAGACACTCTGTTGGGACATTTGGGGGTTGCATTTATCCTGTTGACAGGACACTGTGTTGTGATCTCTCATTCCATTGCTTACCCACCATGACCATAAACCCTTTTCTAGAGATGCTTCTCTCTCACCTGTGTTTTCTCACTGAGGAGTTCTGACTTTTTCTTGTTTCCAGGCTTACAACCCATCATTTGTCTGTACAAAAGTACCACTTTAGAAGTGAACTGCCTCACCTGCTTGCCTGCATCTAACAAAAATCACGTTATCAATCTTTATTTTGTTTTATACTCATTGACTTTCATGTCTCAATTAATTAGGAGGCTGTTAAATGTGAGCAGAGCTAAAAAGTGCTTGTTGCCACGTGTTAGCTGGCTGCAGGTACAGGGAGGTGATTATTAGAAACAACAGAGGAGTAAGATGACATTTTTTTGGCTGTAATAAAGAGGTGGAGTTGGTTATCAGCATGTTTCTTTCCAGATTCATTATCCTAACACCTACAAAATAATAATAGAAGCACTTCTGCCTGATTGACAATTGTTGACCTTTTGGGGGGAATTTTTAAGGAGTATTTATCCATTTATATTAATAATTTCTTTAGTAATCTCCATTGTTTGCTGTTAGTTGAGTAAGACCTTGCATGACTCTATGGTGAGAAAAGCTCTTTGCAATAAATGCTCTCCTTTGCCCTTTGCTTAAGACATTTTTGCATATAAATTACTTCTGGCTGGCTATTTACAGTACAACTGAAAAACTGGGCCAAAAAATCAGTTTTTTGGTCATTTCCTTGATGATGGAAGTCAAGTCTTTTGGCTATTAGCTATGGCTTGATTTTACAGTACCACTGAGTTGTTAAACCAGGAGTTTACAGATTATACCTGTTCCTCTGTGAGTACCTGTCACTTTTGTGGCTGCATTTCAAACCTAAATTCTGGATTTCTTCTTAGCTGCTAAATCACACATTCAGTTCCAAATTTCAAGCTTAATTTCTGAATTTCTTCTTAGCTGCTAAATCACACATTTCATTCCAAGTTACTGCTGTCCTTTGGTCCTTCTCATGTTTCTATGCCCTTATCTGCTAGAGTCAAATTAAAAATTGCAATTTAACTCCTTCATTACTGCCAATACTGAGACATCTATCTATCATCTACCTACAGCACTTTCTGCTGGGATTCCCTCCCTCATTCCCTCCATCCCACAGCAGAAATTTGCAGTGGATATAGTAGGAAGGCTTGGATGAGTGGGGTGTGTTGTGCATGCATTGTGACCTACAGTTCATGTGCTCTTGTTCCAGGCACAAAGGTGAAGTCAGCAAGGACCCAGACCTGCTCTCACACTCAGCTGCTCCTCAGCAGCCCTGGGAGGAAGGATCCTGTGCTTGCCCCAGCCCAGCAGAACCAGTTTGTCTTCAGCCCCAGCCAAGATGTCCCTGCTGCCTCAGGTCCTGTGGAAGGCCACCTCATTCCCATGGCTATTCCCCTAGGTAGGAGCAAATCAGCTGGAGAAGATTTGGGTGCAGGTTCATTGCTGCTGTTTCATGGAAGTACAGCTTTTATCTTCTCCATTCAGTGGTTTGGGGGTTGGAGTGAGATGATCTCTAAGGTCCTTTCCAACCCCAACCATTCCATGAGATTTGCACCTGCCCTTCTCATAGGAAATCAGTTGAAAATGTTCTGGTTTTCCTCATCCTTCATGGATGTCTGGTGACACCCTGACAGAGCAATTGCTTGGCTCTACCTTTTTTTGGTCCATTTTGCTTTAAGGCTTCATGTCCTTGCTTTCAGTTTGGTATCTACATAAGCAGGAACTGAATCACTCACCCTTGGACTCAACATTTGCAATGACTTCAGCCCTGCAATTTCAGTGGGACTGTGCCAAGCACAGTAAATTCCTTGTCATGACTTCTGGAGTTTTGGATTTTCAATAGAACCTTTATACAGGGCTTGTTTTGAGAAGGGTTAGTATTATATAGGTATTGAAATAAAGTAATTATTTTTTTTAAGAGGTTGTCTCAGACAAAAATTTGTGTAACACCACTTTGGATGTGGTGGTGTGTAGTTTTTGAATGGCAAATTCAATTCTTGTTTTCAGCAGTAGATGTCACCAGAGTCAAGGAAAGGGAATAATTTTAAAAACAGGCAGTGTTGATTTTACAATTTCTGCTGGGAAATCTTGAAATTAGCTGGTGAATTACTGTAGTTTAGCTAATATTAATAGGGGACTTTTTAATTGGTCTGTAATTGCACTCAGAATCTAGAAACACAGAGAATATAATTTTAATTAATGTATTAATTTGCTGGCTTTGGAGATGGCTAGATGAAGTTTTAATTGTTTTTCAACTGTCTTTAGGTCAAACCCAAAGCAGCAGCACATTACAGCAGCCTGCTGGAGTGACCATGGATAAACCACACCCTGTCACAATCACAACCTCAATTCCTCCAGTGCCACCAAAGCCTCCAGTGGAGGTAAAAAAACCAAATATAGCTGTAATAGAGATGACATCAGAGAAAAAGGACCCACCTCAGCTCTCTGTGCAGGTACCTGTCAGAGTGATGATGATTTGTTTGTTTATTTTAATGACTGCTAACTACAGGCAGCCTGATCCATCAGTAGATGGTTTTCAGTAGGAATTAGAAAAATATGGAATGAAGGGATCAAGCAGTTCTCCTGCTATAGTAATATATTTATTCATATTTTAACAATTATCTTTATTATTTGACCAAAATAGAAAACTGTTTCTTCTCCAAGTCACCTATGCAATGCATTTATAAAATCTATGTCACATTTTCTTTTTTTTTTAATGAGATTTTTGAGCCAGAACAAACTTGGAGTAAAAGAAGTATAAATATAAATGTCAGTTTTCTTGAATGATTGCTTTGGCCTTTAAGATTTCTGTTGCAAGCCTGATTGTCAGCCCAAGGGTTTCACTCCTGATTAATCAACCCTTACCTTGTGGGTTGGGGTTTGTTGTTTTAATTTTTTTACATGAGTCTGTTGTCAGGGAAGCAAATGTTTCTTACGTGTTCATTGTTTTGGATTCCAATTGTTGAGACTGCACACACTCCCCCACACGTTTCAGACACAAATGATTCATGGAACTCAGAGTTAAACACAGGTAGAGTGTTCTGTGCTTTGTTCCTTTGCTGTGTCACTTTATTCCACCCACCTGCATTTTGCTGTTATTTCACCCAGTTCTTAAATATTGAAGGTGATTTTTCTTTTCCCGAAGGAATGAAGCATTGAAATCCTTGTTATTAACAGAAATACAGCACATTTTAATGCTGTAATGGACATGCTTTGATTACAAACTCTATTGTAATCTCCTAGACTAATTGCAGGCCAAGCACACCTCTGCTCTATTATAGGTAATTATTACAGATACAGATTCTGTTCCATGTGAGACAAAGTGTCAGGGAATTAGAGAACAGGAGAAATCAGGTACTGCAAGGGAAGAGATGACTGCTTCTGGTGTTTGTTTATGACATTACAGCAGTTTGATTTTCAGAGCCAAGTTGGTATCAGGTACAGGCATGAGGAAAGGAGAGCACTGAATTTTAGTGGCTCAGAAGTAGGTGGAAGAAAAAAAATCTAACAAGTTCAATGATAACAGCCAAACTAATACATAAATTTTTACATTGATGCTTGTTTTTCTGTCCTAGGTGTTACCAAATGTTGATATTAACAGTGTTTCAAGTGCCTGTGAGAGTGTAAGTCACACTCCTCCAAATTCTGAGCCTCTGCTCCCTCCTGTCGATGCTGTAATACAGGTACTGATTCTCTGGGGATTCAAACTTGCTCCAAAGGAAAATATGTTAAATTGCTGCAAAGTTCTCACTGTCTTTCTTTAGTTAAATGAGACAGTTCTAGGAAAAATGGAGTAATTATTCTAAAGAATTTATGGTACAAGGTATTTGTTTAAGAAAATGAAAAATTGTATTAAGACACTCTTGTGCCAAGATTAGATGATCACCATGGTAAAACTCTAAGAAAAACAGTGTTCCTGTAAAGATTTATAATCCCTGTTGGCCCATGCCTGTCTTGTTTTCTCTGGCTTCAGTGTTCTGGGGATGTTCCTTGTCTTTCCCTCTGCTGCTTGGCTCTTCTGGAGTGGGCAGTGGTGTGGGCACTTTGAACCTGTGGTGTTAGAGTGACCACTCCATTCTCTTTCCCTACAACTTTTCAGAAATGTTTTGAATCTTGGTCTGAGCAGCAGGGACGGTTTTGTGCAGCTCTAAGGGTAACTGCTGCTTGCTGAGTGATAAGGAGAGAGTGTGGGAAGGCTTGGTGAGGCAGTGATTATTTTTGTGTGGTTACTGTGCATTCTACTTCCCTGACTTTCAGGAGTTGGGTCCTCCAGAGCCCTGTGATCCAGGTATTCACTGAATCAGACAGAGATTGTTGACTAAAATAATGATTTGTATTTAAAATTCTGTTACTCCATCCCAGCAAGTTGATCAGAGAGGTGGAGCCCCTCTGCTGTGAGGAAAGGCTGAGAGAACTGGGATTGTTCAGCCTGGAGAAGAGAAAGGCTCTGGGGTGACCTCATTGCAGCCTTCCAGTACCTGAAGGGACTCTGCAAGAAAGATGGAGACTATTTACAGGGACAAGGGGGAATGGTTTCAAACTGACAGAGTGCAGGTTTAGGTTGGATATTAGGAGGAAATCTTTGCCTGTGAGTGTGGGGAGGCCCTGGCACAGAGTGCCCAGAAAAGCTGTGGCTGCCCCATCCCTGGCAGTGTTCAAGGCTGCACAGGGCTTGGAGCACCCTGGGATAGTGGAAGGTGTGATTTAACTGATCCTTGTCATGAGGGTTTTCTGTAATGATTTCCCACCCCAAGATTAAATACCTAACAACTGCAATCTGTCTTTGTAAGAGTCCAGAAGAAATGCACAGTGAAGAGGAAGACACAAAGTTGCCAGGAGCTAACTTCATTGATGTTACTGATGTCATGCAGGTAATCCCATTGCAAAGGTGTCCTTTCCTTTTACTATTTTTTATATTTGTTTTATATTGTTCTGTCAAAACTGGAAATGCAATGTAAAGAAACTATTTAGCTTTCCTAGCAATTTTAAAAGTACACTTTGTGACCAATATTGAACTGTTTACAGTGTTACAAAGGATATTAGAAATTTCTGTGTGTTGGTGAGTAGAGAAGCTTTTGAAAAATTAGTGAAAAGCTAAAATTAGCTTTTATTTGGATATGTTAGAATCCACTAGAAATACAAGTAGTTCTCTAAAATCAGCAGTGATTATAGCACTTAGACTTCAGAATTTAAAACTCTGCATGTAATGAATATAGTGAGAGGCTGAGAGAGCTGGGGTTCTTCATCCTGGAGAAGAGAAAATTCTGGGGAGACTTTGGAGCAGCTTCCAGTGCCTAAAGGGGCTCCAGGAGAGCTGGAGAAGGACTTGGGACAAGGGCCTGGAGTGACAGGACAAGGGGGAATGGCTTCAATCTGCCAGAGGGCAGGGTTAGAATTAGATCTTAAGAAGAAATTCTTGACAATGTTATTGTTTCTGGTTTATGGTAACACAGGTTTGAGATCCTCTTTCACAGTACAGTATTTTTAGATAGCAAATCCTTTCTTTGGTTAGCTGATGTCTTGTCTGAGGGTCCTGAAAAACACTCAAGGTTGATCAGCCAGACTGTATTTCACTTTACTGAACAAAACTTACTGTGTATAATCAAAATTTACTCAAAAGTTTATTCTTTTTACTTCTATGTGTTCCTGATCCCAGGATTAGAGTGTACATCAAATATTAGCCCTAGAGTTTACAGGCAGATTTATTTCTAAAATGAGTTAATCATTTAACATTATCAGTTCATTAAAACTAATTTGATGGTTTGTGCATCAAAAGTATACAAATCAAATGCTTTATTCATTTATAGTTTCAAAATCACCTTAAGCTACTGGAGAGGAGTTAAATCTGTGTGGACATTGTTCTTCTGTAAGCACAAAGAAAAAGCTTTAAAAAAATCATTTTAGGAACTATAAAAAATGCTGCAATGTTAAATTTTTATTATGTGAATAATAGTTACTCATCTTTTCTTTTTTCATTTTTTTTCCTGGATTGCTTTTATCTTTTAGCTTTGGCAATGGGGATATATTTTAACCACAATACCAAAAATGTTCCAAGTGAAACATATGTTTGGCCTATAATCACACAGACAATGTTCTTAAAAATGTGCAAGGCAATCACAATGGGGAAGCATAAAATCAGTCTCTGGAGTGGCAGGGGTATTTAAGACATCAAAAGAAAGCAAAGTTATTGTTATAAAAGAGTCTTCAGATTCATGAAAGTACGTGCATAAAATGCTATACAAAAAACCAGCTTTTGTTGTCTTTCCCCCACTCCCCTTTTATTATGAAAACTTAATTCTGTTAGAACTGAGTAGGATAAGTATTTGTGTGAAATATCTTCCCTTTTTTGTTTGTTTTTGTTATCTTTGCTGTGTTTGTTTTCCCTGGCAGTGTTCCAGGCCAGGTTGGACAGGGCTTGCTCTGGTGGAAGTGTCCCTGCCCATGGCAGGGTTTGGAACAAAATAGTCTCTGAGGTCCTTTCCCACCCAAACCATTCTGTGATTCTGGGGTTATTTCAGAGTGAGAAACTTGCTCAGCTCACATGAGCCCACAACTGACTCTCAGATTTATTGGGCCTGCTCTGAAATTCTTACAAGCAGCCACATCCTGCAGTTCCTTTAGCAAACTTCCTGAGATTTCAGGCTAAATGCACTTTTTCCTCTCTCTCTGAATATGCCCTAATTGCAAGGTAGGGTTTTTTTTCCTCAGATTTTTTTGCTTCCAATTTGAAGGTCACAACAAAATATTGAACCTGCAGAGCTCAGGGTAAATGTATTTTCCTCAACCCTCATTTCCCATTGATGCTCTTGGGCAGGACATTGATATTTTTACATTTCCCTCTTCAGACAAAAGCTCACAGGTGACCTGCAATGCAGCCTGGCCTTGCTCCTGAGAATTGCTTTAGAAATCCATCAAGGAGAAATCCATGGCTTAACTTTCAGGAATCTTTAATAAAAGACTCTGCATTGTACACATTTGGGAGTGGAACAAAACTAATCTATAACATTGCATAATTTCAAACTTTTTTTTTTTTTTTAATTATCTGAATGTAATTTGGGAAATAGAATTTTGGCTTAATACTTTATAATAAAGTACAGTGATTAATATTCCAATCATATCTGAAAGACTTTCTAATTTATGCCATATTTTGATTGGGGGTTGTGATAGATATTTTCAACAGTCTCTAGGGAAGCAAAATGCAGAATTGAGTGCAGATTATTCAAGATTGGTCTACAAGTTGATATATGTTCAAGTTCAATCTGTATAATTAAATACTGACTATTCCATTATTTTTTTATTTCAGCAGAGATAATGTATCACCCTCGAATGAATATAATTTTGTGCATTGCTATGGATTTGTGTGCTATAAAATAGAAAATATTTTAGAAATGCAGCAGAGCTGCAGAAGTTTGTCAGAGTTACTGAATAGCTGTAAGATGTATTGTATGTACTTGCTTTATTTAATCCAGATGTTTGTATTTTGCATACTTTCAGAGGTATTAAATAGGCAACATCAAAGCAAATTTATGGAGTAATGCAGGCAGAGGAAGATGCATAATGAAATGCTGGACAAAGACATCTTTACATTGCTGTCAGAATGAATTGTTGTTCTCAGGACACACATCCCAACAGCATGAGCTGCTGAGCAGCTTGCAAGGCACCCAGGGCCTTCTGAGTTTAACTTCACTGCTCATTCTGTGCCTAGAATGGTTCAAAGATCTTTATTTGTCACCCAAATACACATATTCTGGTTTTGCCCCTCCTTTGAAGATTATCTCTGTTTAAAGTTCCAAAAAGACCCAGTAGTTCTTTGTGTAATACCCATCAGGGACCTCTCTGACTCTGCAGTTTTAAAATGTGTTAAGGTAGGAGAAGTGTTACTGCTGGGGTGGGGAAGGAGACAGGGAAATGTTAAATTTTTTCCCCCTTTCTCTGTTCTTTTCAGTGATTTTTTTTCTTTTTTTTTCATTGATAATATATAGCATGATGTCTTTTTATTTTATGGGTTGAAAGTAAGTTTAATTTATATAAGGGAAAAGGAGATTTATTTTTTTTCCCTTCTTTCACTGTGTTGGAGATTAATCTTAGTAAATATAGATTTACAGTAAGCTTTTATGCACCATCACATATTTCTCACTGGTAATTCAGGGCTCAGCTCCTCATCTCTTTCTGGCATGCCAAATTTTCTTCTTAGAGAGTCATATTACTATTAGAGACATTTGTTTTTAATATTAGAAGTGGAGGTTGCAGGTTCTCATTCATCAGGGGACATTACAGTATCATGGTTTAGTGGCTGCTTTTTGGGACTTGATGCTGTGTTTGTGCTCCAGGGGAAAAGGAGGGAGGCATCTTTGGGAAAACCCAAATATTTTAACACACCAAGTCACTTCTCTAACTTTTTAGAAATAGCACTTTAACGTTAAAGTCAAGGTGTTTGTTGTGAGGGTTGTCTGAATTATTGTCCAGAAATATCTTCTAACTTTTAGCAGCTGAATTTAATGGCAGTGTAAACACACATGTGACATATGTGTAAACTATTAATGCCTAGTTTTCAGTGCTGGCAAGTTTATTAGAGTTTTGATTGACTACATGCTCGTTAACTTTTGTGAATTTGTCTTTTCAGACTGGAGACTTTAAAGAACAAATTTGATTTATTTTAAGAAAACAACCAAAACACCAAAACCCAACCCAAACAAAAAGGAAAAAAAAAACAAACCCTAACCCAACAAGTAACTGTAGAATGTTTCCTAAAGTTTTTTGTTTAGGGGAGGAACATTTCTGGTGTGACATTAAAGAAAGCTGACAAAGGTCACAAGTAAATTTTTCAAGTATTACCATTGCCACTGGCTCCCTGCCCTGTGCAGCACAGGCAGGAAATATGAGCCAAATCATGTTTTACTGAGCAGTTCCTGTGGCTTTATACCTCTACAGATTTATGATTTGCTAAGCTTAGAGTTGTATCAATTAATTACAACACACTGAGGAGGGACAGTGTGGTTTGTGTGCTGTGATATGTCCACAAATGTTTCTTAAAAAAAAAACTTGACAGCTACCTCAGTGACATTGCCTTCCAAAAATGTACCATAACTTAATTTACTGCTTATTTATTAGGATCAGGAAGAGGAGAAGGATGAAATTCCAGAATTCCTTGAGCCTCTTCTGGAGCTTAATGGCCAGTGTAGAGTTGCCTCACCACAGTACAATGGTCCTTTGTTTCCTCCAGTGGCTTCTGCCCCTCAGCAGCCTGCTGATGTTTTGGATGAACTGATTCAAAAGAGAGAAACTGTGGAAAACGAGTTGATAAATTGGTGAGTTGCAATTTAAAATGACAGAGAATATATGTGGAAGAAGGAATGATTCCCTAATGATCTTTCCCTTTTTTCTCACCTCTATTCTCTTATCCATTTTCCTTTGAGCTGCTTTGCATTTTTTGTCAAGAATGCTCTTTTGTGTGCTCTTAGTGCTGATACTTCAATGGGTTTTATTCTGCCAGGGTGGAACAAGAAATAATGGCAAAATTTATTGGTGAGCTGTGCCCAGCTCAGAAGGAAACAGTGCCCAGCATTAGCATCCCAGAGAGTGAAGACAGTGAGGTTGTAACCCCTGACATGGGTAAGTAGGAATTATTGTTCTCAGCAGATGGATTATCTCAATTTTTGGCAAATTTTAACAAGCTCTGTAGGTGGCTGTTGCCTCAGCCTAAGGGTGGATAATCCTGAACCAGTGAAACTGTGAAAAGCAGCAGTGCACACCTGAATTTATGTTGAGACAGAGCAAGTGTTACAAGGCCATTGAAATAAATTACCTAAAATAAAAAGAAGCCTTAGAGTAACAGCACTGTACAAATCACCTTCTATTATTGGCCACCTAAATCACATTTGGCATTTTGCTGAGCCTGTAATGTTTGTTTGTTTTTTTTGGTAATAGATATGTCCAAAATTACTTCTGTTATGAATGTGTGAGAACAGAGAGAAAAGCTTTTGTCCTGTGATGTCACTGCCCTTTGCTGTTGCCTTCTTTTATGCTCCTGATTTGTTTATTTACTGTTTATCTGGAAGGTTAAAAAAGAAATCAGTTTTTGCAAAGGAATGTTTAAAATTTCATAGAGACTGAGTGGCAGTACAGCACATGGATTTTAGGAAGTGAAAACAGACTGTGTGCTTCACATTCCTTCGTTTTTGGTTGAAGTTGCAGGTGGTGGAGGATTTCAGCTCTTTGTCAATGCTGGTGTCCCTGTGGACTCAGAAATGATAGATCATTTTGTGAAGGAAGCTCTCAGTGAAACCATTGCAACCATGCTGGGTGACAGACAGGCTCAGAGAACAGTTCCTGATCCCAGTGTTCCTCCCAGCACAACCACAGTGATGGTAAGAGTCTGTTTTATTCAAGCTTTTCTGCTGAACTTCTGAGGGGATTGGCACTTAATTTCGTGTTCTTGAAAGATAGCTTGTGTTATTTTCAACCAAAAATAGTTATTCTGCTTTCTTGCAAACAAATGAGAGATGAAGAAATTAATTTCCTCATGTAAGAAGAGATGGAAGCTGAGAGCAATATTATTTTTGATCTTGTGGGCTTGCAGCCATTCTTTAATATCTGTTAAAATGACTATTAATGCTTTCTGAGTTTTGACTTCAGTAGTTTTGAATAAATGCTTAATTGATGAGTAGAGCTTCCTGTAATACAAGATAATTTCCTGTGTTCCCTTTGATAATCAAATGACAGCTGGCTCTTACTTTGATAACAACATGACTGTGCTGCAATCTGGTGTTGTGTAATGTCTTTGGGATGCTTGTGGAAATTGCTGTGCTTAGAAATCCAGCTATGGAAGGCTTTGTTGAAAGTGGGATCAGTCATCTGTTCTGCTGCAGTGCAGAGAGACTGAAAAACCTCCTGCTGCAAGGGGTACATGGGTGATTCTGTAGGCAAAAGGAAAGGTTTCACTGCTGAGGGCTTAACCTCAGCCCCCCAGCATCTCTTCTGCTCCATTACAGATTGAGGAGAGCCTGATGTTCCTCTCAGCTTCTTCTGATGCTCAAAAACCTCTTCTGTTGTCCATTCTACGTTTGCTGATCTCCCTTTTGTTTCTCTATCAGCTTAAACTGAAATATCCTTTAGCTGAAATGGTTGGGTTTTCCTTACTATATATATTTGTGCACTTCAAGAGATTAATTTTGTCCTCTTTGGCTTTTGTTTGATTATCCTAAATAAAGCAGTCATCCACATGTGGACCATGTTTTGACTCTTGCTGGGCAGCACTTTGATGTTTCCCAGTTTAGATTGGTTTCAAGCACAGCTGACACTAGAATGCTAATAGACATTTTTAATAATAATAATGTGATCTCCAGGATGGGCTTTCCTCAATGCCTTGAGCTGTAGTTGTGATTCTCTCCTGCCTTTATTGGAATCCCAGGTAGCCTAATTATGTTTTTTTAAAGCCTTTCCACGTTTTATAGCGTGATAGCACAAGTTAAAGGATAACTAGCAAAGTTTTTTTTTATTTCTTCTTTTTCCATTTGTGTTCAGTCTGTTGCAGGAGTTCTTGAATATGTGGTTTATGTATTCTTAAGTTTTCCCTTCCCACTTTTTTTTGAACTTCCCTATCTAAAACTGAATTTCAGCTGTTACTGAGACCTTTGGTGTTCACGATGTCACACGGTTGGGTGTGAGCTGCCAAAAGTGTTGGCAAGTTCCACTTCCCATCAGAAATTTTAATAACAATCATCAGCCTGAGGACATACTCTTCAGAAACTAGCCTGGAAGTCTTCCTATAGCCTCATTGCCTTGTTTTCTTTATGAAATGTCTGAGAACAAGGCTGGAAAAAAAGCCTGGAAAGGTCCAGCATATTCCCTCACAGCAGGTCAAACAACAGCCATCATATTTGCTTGTCAGATTTATGTCCATTGCTGTTACCTTTTTAAGGAGCATCACAATTCTGTTTGTGCTTCTTTTAGTGCTTTGCTGTCTTGATTATTGCGTTGTTTGTAGTCTTCTTTCAACTGATTCTTCTTACCATAAAATCATCATACTGACTCAATTTTATCCACGTCATGAAATACTTTCTTGCTTAACATTATCTCAAATGCTTTATTAAAATCTGTGTAATAATAGAATTCATATTTAGACTGGACATTAGGAAGCATTTTTTTACCAAGAGGGTGGTTAAACAGGGGATTAGGCTTCCTGGAGAGGTGGTTGGTATCCCAAACCTGTCAATATTTCAGAGGCATTTGGACAGTGCCTTTAACAACAAATTCCAGCTTTTGATCAGCCCTGAACTGGTCAAAGCAGATGGACTGGATGATGATTGTAGTTCCAAATGAAATGGTCTGTTCTGTTCTATACATAATGATTTCCCAGTTTGATCATTTTAAAATGCCTAATTCACTGGTTTTAATTTATTTTGTCCTGGTGCAGCTTCCATGGAAGCAGCAGCTGTTCCTGTTCTGTGAGGAGCTGCCTTTCCCTCTCTTCCTCAGCTCTCTGGGGCTCCTGGGAAGGCAGGAATTGTGCACTGAGATCAAAACTGTGGTTATGATTTTTCTTCCCCTCAGGAGGCTCTTGTGCCTACTCCAGTGCCAACACCCCAGGCCACACCACCACCAACACCACCTTCAGAAAAAGAATTGCCTCAGGTCAAAACTCCAGATTCATCTCCATCTCCTCCAGAGATGGCTGAGGATGTTCGTGGACATGAAAAAATTAAAGAAACAGGTATTGAAAATAATAATGGAAGTTTAGAAGTAGCAAATATGCTTTAATCTACTGCCTTTAATTTTCTTCTTCAAAGAAATGTTATCTCTCAAGATAAATATTCTTGAGGCTATAATTCAAGTGGAAACTCATGTTCTACAAAAATTTATGGGCTAATTTATATAGAAAGCAAACATCTTTTATTTGGTAACAGTTCTATTTTCAAAATTAATGCACATTTTTATGGTCTGTGTGATTTCCACCCCTCCCAACCCCTCCACAATTTCTCACATCAGAAAAATAGCTGTCTTTTGCTCCTTCCTGTGCTTGTAATGTTAATTAAATCAAATATACATTCTTCAAGTAAATCAGCTTGGTTTTTTAAAATGCAGAGCAGTCTCCCTTGAGGAAGAAATTGAGGTTTTATCCAGACTTCTTCAGGTGCCAGTGCTGTACATAAAAGAAGCAATTCTTAATGTAGTCTTTATCAAAAGATATCCTAAAAACTACAAGTCCTTGGTAGAACTCACTCTCTCTCTCTGAGATGTACTTCCTGCTTTCCTTTCTGATCTGAAATTTGGCTTCTCATGTGCAGGAGTTGAGATTGCAGCTGCCACAGGCCAAGTTGTCACCCCCATGGTCACCCCTGTGGTCACCCCTGTCACCACACCTCCCCCAGCAGCCACACCGAGCCCTCCTGCGTCACAGTGGGGCTCCCAGGATGGAAAAAGGGAAAGCACAAAGCTTCCAAACCCGTGGGATGGTGCAGAACTTCCTCTGGAAGAAGAGAATCCCAGTCCTGTCCCTGAAGAGCTCTTCTGTCCTAGGAGTGTGTGAGTTCAACAGGCTGCACAATTTTCTCGTTTCCTAAAAGCTGAAATTGTATATTCTTTTTACATATATGCTCAACAAGTCAGCAGAAATAAATCCTTAATGTATATATTAGGAGGCATTTGAGATAAGCCAGGATTTGGTTTACATTTTTTTTTAATTGCTTGAGGGTCATTTTAGAGAAGAATATGAAATCAGGGCCTTTCTCAGGGTTTATCAGCCCTTATTCATTGCCCTGCTGTATTTAGTGAACTTGTATTGCTACACCTGCCAGTAACACATAGAGTGACAATGAAATATTGTATTATTAGCATTTTAATTTTTGTGTTACACCTCCTTGGGAATACACATGGTAATTTTTAGTTATAACCAGAAACTCAGATAACATTATTTAACTGTGTTAACTCTTTAACTATTCTGCAAAATGCTGTGCTCTTGCATTGGAAAAAATACTTCAACATCAGTATTGAATATCTTTTCAGTATTGAATTAAGATGTTCTGCACTGTTGAGTGTGTCTTGGTGTATTCACAGTGTTCTGGCCTTGCAGGGAGATGTCAGTGGCCAATGATGAGGAGCCAGAGGCCTTGGTTTTGCCCCCTCAGCCCCTGGAGCCCCTTCCCTGCAGTGCCCAGGTGCCCTCCCCTGTGGCCACGGTCAGCTCCGGGCTGTCCACGCAGGGCAGCCTCACCCCCACAGAGACTGACACCACGGACAGACCCCTCTCAGAAGGGGAGGTGCTCTTCTCCTATGGCCAGCCACTGCCTGCAGCAGGTAACCAACTGTGCAAATCAGAATTTGAATTATTTTTTTATTCTTATAAAGCTGCCAGCATTAGCTTCCAGTTTGTGAAGATTGACAAGACCTCGTTCTTTTTCCCGGCGCTGAACAAAACGCTGCTGTTTATTAAAAAAAAAAGATTCAATCTGCTCTTTTGTCATGGGATCAACTTGGAAAATAATTGGGACTTGTCTTGCTTAAATACCATGTGTTACTAAGTTGTTATTGAAGGCAAAGTGTAAGAAATACAAAAAGAAATATGAAAATATGTCTTTATAATAGACATCCGTTACGAGGAATTTCCAAATTTACTAAAGCACAGTGTTGCACTTCTAAAAGAATGTGGCTTGGGCTTTCTGTCATGTAACTTGAATGTTTTTAATAGTTGTAACATAAAATATTTTTCAGCCTTAGCAGAAGGATTGTCTCTTCCAAACCTCACTGAGAGCTTATCCAGTACTCTGCGAGATGCCAATGAAATGGTAAGGAGCTCTTTCATAAAGAATCAAGGTGGGCTCCACCTTGGGCATCCTGCTGAATTGGATGTGCTTGAAATGTTTTCACTCACCAACTCTTTTAATTCACACTTTTAAACTGCATGCTCACAAAGAGTGTTAGAATTTCAGAACACCAAAGGAAAAAAGACCACATTATACAAACTAATTTATGTTCTAAAAGAGTTGGGTGATTTATATACTTCTGTAGGTGAGAGATAGCTATTATGCACTTTCATTTCTTTATTGTTTCTAGTTTTAAGGCATCTTAAACAGAAGAGAACATTGCTATGCTCTGAGCTCTTGCAGCTTTGAGCCATCTTTTAATTGCTTGTGTGATTAAATTATTAAAGTGGGTTAGCTGAGGCTGGAGTTAGTTAAAGCTGCTGAAAACATCAGAATCGTTTCTTAGCCAAGTCTACTGTAGTCCATGTTTCTGGAAAACTCTAAGTCAAGGTATTCTCAATTCCCTTTCTCTTTCGGTATTCCTCAAATGCCTGGACTTTCCCTCTCTGACTTTGTATAAAACCTCTTGGTAAGGTGTAGCTGTGGCATAAATCATAGGACACATTGTGGAGAAGAGAAAGCTCTGGGGGGACCTTACCAATGTCTAAATATGTGGTGGAAAGAAGTAAGGAAGACAGAGCTAGTGAAAGNGCATGCTCACAAAGAGTGTTAGAATTTCAGAACACCAAAGGAAAAAAGACCACATTATACAAACTAATTTATGTTCTAAAAGAGTTGGGTGATTTATATACTTCTGTAGGTGAGAGATAGCTATTATGCACTTTCATTTCTTTATTGTTTCTAGTTTTAAGGCATCTTAAACAGAAGAGAACATTGCTATGCTCTGAGCTCTTGCAGCTTTGAGCCATCTTTTAATTGCTTGTGTGATTAAATTATTAAAGTGGGTTAGCTGAGGCTGAAGTTAGTTAAAGCTGCTGAAAACATCAGAATAGTTTCTTAGCCAAGTCTGCTTTAGTCCATGTTTCTGGAAAACTCCAAGTTAAGGTATTCTCAATTCCCTTCTCTTTTGGTATTCCTCAAATGTCTGGACATTCCCTCTCTGACTTTGTATAAAGCCTCTTGGTAAGATAAATTGTGACATAAATCATAGGACACATTGTGGAGAAGAGAAAGCTCTGGGGGGACAATGTATAAATATGTGGTGGAAAGAAGTAAGGAACAGAGAGCCAGTGAAAGACAAGAGGCAGGGGACACAAGTTGAAATTCAGGAAATTTGGTTTAAACCTCTTTATAAAAGATATTTTTACTGAGGAGTGGCCAAACTCTGGAAGAAGGGCTCCCTTGGCCAGCTGGGTTGGGCTGGACAACCTCCAGAGATCCCTTCCAAGCTCCCCAAGGCAAGTTTCATGTTCTGCAGCAGGAGTCCTCTTCTCCTGGCCTGTCCTTCCTGCACATTTCTGCAGTCATGGGCACACCTCACCTGTCATAGCTTCCCATCAAACAGCATCAGAGAACATCCTCAGCTGGAAGGGACCCACAAGAAGGATCAAGTGCAACTCCTGGCTTTGCACAGAACCCCCCCAAAACACCCACCACAGTTGTGCCCTGAGCTTGGCAGATCTTTATGTCCCTCCTCTGTCTGCCACACTTCCTCTCTTAAACTCTGGGCTTCAAACTCTGATACCAGATGAACTAAATTAAAGTTCCCTTCATCAGAGGAACATTTGCCTGCTGAGAGGTTCTTCCCTCCCTTTGTCAGCTGGATTGTAGCTCCTTCTGGTATTTCTCCATCCTCAATCCAGGCTGTTTGGTTGAGGAAGGTGATCCCTTGCTGGTGAGAGCATCTCTGCAGCCAGATTGTTGCTAGCAAAGGATGTGTGAGGATTTAACTGTTCCCCTGATCTTTGGAGGCCTGAAGGGCCTTGTTCCTCTTTAAGTGTTGCAGTTTTCTGTGTCAAATAAAGAATGTGTATGTCTGTGGGTAAAAGAAAACAGTGTCATCTGTTTGCTTATTTTTAAATGCTTGAATTTTCATGACATATTTTTTCAGTGTGGAAACTTTCTGTTAAAAAAAGCTTAGTTGTGAAGTAAAGTAAAAACGATTCAAATTCCTACCAAAACCCAGTTTTGGAGTATGTATTATGTGGATTTTTTTTTGTTTGTTTCTTTGTTCTAGGATTATGATCCTCCAAGTGAAGGGCAGGTGGTGAGGAGAATGGATAAAGGCTGTCACAGGGATCCTGTCCTGACTCTTTTAACCAAATTAAATCAAGCACCTGTTTTTTCACAAGAAGCAATAAACCACTTGGAGGTAACTCTCAGTCCTTGGCTTTTACAGTAGTTTTGAAGTGATTATTTTCTACTCAAAAGTAAATAAAATATCCCAAGTTTATCCTTCCTGTTGACTGTAGAGCAGCTTCATACACTTCATTCCCTGCTGCAAGTGATCCCACTTCTGTTGGCTTTGTTCTTGTGTAAAACTCTTTAAAAACACTGAAGTCTCAGTGTTAGAAACAAAATGTACATCATGTGTACGTCATTTTTCAGGTGTGTGACTGTCCCCATGTTCCAAGTTTATCCTGTCATTTGGAGTACCAGGGAATTTTCTGTCACTTCAGCAATACAGGTGGAATGTTTAACAGTACAAATACACTGCATTTAACAGCCACAGGAGTGTTTTAGGGAGCTATGAAGAACAACCCAGCAAATGTTTACATGTCCTTTGCACATGCTGTTGATACTGATCTTGGGAAAAAAAGCCTCAAAAATTCCTATTCAGTTGGCAGAAAAAAAAAAGACTCCCAGAAAAATGTAATTATCTGCATCACAATTTTTTTGTCACACATCTGAGTTATTTCTGTTTGGAAAAATAGCAGTTTGGACTGAGTGTTCATTCTAACTGACACAGGAATGCTTGAAGGGAATGAACTTTGAGTGCTGCAGCATGGTTCATGAACACCTTTATTTACAGCAGATCTGGCTTTTTTTGTGATGCTGCTGATGCATATGCAGTTTCTTCCTTCTGTCTTGGTCAGTTTAGCTTAAATAATCACCAGCTTGACTCACCTCCTTGGCTGCTCCTTTGTCTTTATTTTGCTAATGGGCTCTGCTGGCTGGACTTGGTGAAAAGCTTTCTACAGTGTTAACTCCCAAATCTGCCTGTAATTGCAGTGACATTTTCTCATCAGCACTGCCAATTACAAATGCAGCTCTGATTTGCTTTTTCCCTTTCTCATAGTCACAGACCACTCAGTCTATCCATGTAAGGCACTCATAAACTCCCCCCAGATTCTGACAAGGTGTGTGCAAGGTGTCCCTTCTCCTTTAGAGGAGAATCATCATTCTCCTGGCTGTTCCCTGTATTGCCTTAGAGTGACACTGTGCACTTGTGTGTGTGTATTCCACCTGTTTTCCTACATGGAAGCAAGCTGGGTTTAACCTGCAGCTTTCAAAGTCAGGATCCAGGGAACCATCCCTACTTTTAGTGCCCTCCAAACCTGCTTGAAAGTTAAAGCTTTTATCTGACATGCAGTGCAGAGAGTCAATAGCTTTTAGATGCTGCCAATGTGTCAAGGTCAGGCAGTCAACAGTGGCCAAATCTATAACATCAAAGGCTTCATGTGCTAAAAATGTAACTTAGGTTCTGATTATGTTGAGATACCATGAGCAAAATAAATGATGTTTGGCTGCAAGTGTTTCTTTTCTGTCCAGTACTGATAAATTTAGATCTTAATTTCAAATCTAGATGGTATCTCCAGGGCTTGTTTTCTTTATCCAAGCAAATAGAATAAACTTAAGTTTATAAATGCTTTCAGGGTTAATGTAATTAGAAAACAGTGCCTGGGTTTGGAAGGCTTACACTGGTTTTTATATGTGCTGTGGTTTTGGTGTTCTCTGCAGGATTCTGATGGCAGCATTGGGGAGCTCAGTGAAGGTCAGAGACCGAGGCTGACCAGAGCACAGGAGAGAATCCTGATGGGAAATTCCATTTTTATGGCTCATGCTCAGAGCTCTGGGAACAGACCCCGCCAGAGTCTCCGTTCTGCATCTCCAGGGCAGGTTGCCCAAACTGGAGGTACAATACATTCTTATTTCTTCTCTATGATAATTATGTGGATTCTGAGGATTTTCCATAACAAAATCTGAAATAATTTCTGGCCATACTTTCAAAATCCAATATTTCCAGGCAATTCCTACAACGAAATTATTAGTGTTCTATTTTAAAAACTGGATTTAATTCAAGCCTTGTCTTCACTCTTCTTAGCAATTTTCTACAATTGGAATAAAAATCATAGCAAATACCCACTTGCCTATACAAAAGTTAACTTGTAAAGTGTGTGTTTTACTCTTTAAAGTCAAATTCAGTTCTGAGAAACAGATGGAAGCAGTTCCCATTGGACAGGTGTTAACACCAGCAGTTCAAGCTGCTTCTGTCTGTCCCCTTGCTCAGCACTGCTCCTCTTTGCTTTTATCACTCCATCGTGGTGAGGCTGCAGAGGCTCATAAATGGCAATATATTTTAGCTTCATATATTCCTCTAATGATATGGAAATTATTTTTTTCCCATATGGATAGCTCAGGCACACACATCTTGTACAAAGCAGGGATATGTTGCTGTGGTAAAGCAGGGAAATTTATTTTATTTCAGTAGTGCTGAAACCAATGCTCCATCCTTCCTCTTCCTTATTTGTTGTCCCAGGTTCTCTGTTGTTATCTGAAAATGTGTTTTTATAATTGTTTAATGTAGCTGCTGCAAGCATGTAAAAAGTCTTTATTTTGTTGACTGTGGCTTTAAATATGTTTAAACTAAACTGAAATAATTACTAAGCTGTTGCAACACAAATGTGGTTGCACCGATTCATTGAAAGTTGTGTAAATTAAAGTGATCAAACAGCTGGTTTTCTGTCCTTTTAATTTTCACATCTATGAATTTGACAAGAGAAGCTTATCTCACATTATTAACCCTTGACCAGTAGGAAGCAGATTGAAATTAAATGTGTTTAACACGTGGCAAAAGCAATCTTGGAGAAAGTAGAATATTTGCTTGGTTTTGAAGTGATTAACATTTGAACTGGTCACACAGTAACCTTTTAAACCAGCTGTGACCCAACAGTTTGGACAACTGCACCAGTGTCAGCCTTGAAAACATGTTCTGGTACTTTATATATTGTCAAACTTTTCCTTTAAAGTAGTTTGTTGAAGGTTGTTTGAAAATTGGTTGCATAAGGTTCCCTGAGATAAGAGATTTCTCCAAGTCACTTGTTTGACTCTGTGTTGGTAGAGGTCAGTCAGCACTCAGGACTCTGTGATGTGGCAATAAATCAGTGATCAGATCATCTGCAGATAGTGCAGGACAAGGAGGAATGGTTTTAACTAAAAGAGGAGAAATTTTGATTAAATGTGATGAAGAAATTCCTCCCTGTGAGCATGCTGAGGCCCTGGCACAGGGTGCCCAGAGCAGCTGTGGCTGTCCCTGGATCCCTGGGACTGTCCCAGGCCAGGCTGGAGGGGGCTTCGAGCAGCCTGGGACTGTGCAAGGAGTCCCTGCCCATGGCAGGGGTTGGGACAGGATGAGGTTTAAGGTCCCCTCCAACTCAAACCATTCTGGGGTTTCTCTGGTTCTGTAAGCCTGTAGTGGTGCTCAGGACTATGGAGATGGAGGGTGCCTGTTAATGGCAGAACCTGTCCCTGTGTCTGTTTGTCCTTATGTCCTCCTTACCCACCCTGGCCATGGCTGTATCTGGCACAACAGGGTTGTATCTCCTTGTGTCTTTAAAAAGAAATTTTAAGATTTATTTTATTTAATTTAGGATGACCTTTGGCTGTTCTGAAAATATCTAACACTTTTCAAACCAATTCTTGCATGTGATAATCCACCAGCTGTGTGTTTCTCTACTGATTTTTAAGCTCATCTCTAAATCTTGTAGTTGTTTTTATTGCAGCAAATTTTTGAGAGGAGGCAAGTGCCCTGGACTAACTACCATAGGGGAATGCCCTGTGCTTTTCCATCATCTTTATAATCCCAGACTGAGTTCTGTTGCCTTCTGATGATTTTTAATTTAGCTTCCCTCCCTCCCTCCCCAGTTCTGAACACTGCACAGTAATTCATTGCATTGCTAAGGAAACGACATTGTATAAAAGCCTGGATCTGCTTTCAAGACAAGAATTGTTTTCATATCAAAGAGGAACAGAAATCTTTGTTTCTGAGTCCTTTTGTTAGTGAAGCCAACAATGGATAGAAAACAATCTGGTTTTGGAAGGAGGGTTGGGTGAAGGTGGAAGGAATGATCTGTGATTGTTTCCACTTTCCTTCCAAACCTTTCTTCTCTTTCCACTGGGATGTGACTGCCTGTCCTTCAGCCTAGTGCAAATCACAACAGCTACAATGCAGGTCCATCATTTTATGTGATAAATATTTTCAGGGCTGATATTAAATAATAGTTACACCTGTGGGTGTCAGACTTCACATCTTTCAGGGTGTGCACCTCAGCACATGAGACCTTGCTACTCAGTTCCTCTGTCAGCTTGAGTCACTCACAGAGATGTCTGTAAGAATTTTGGGGTGTCTGTGGGTTGTTTTCAGTTTTGTGACCAGTTTTTATTTGTATTTTGGATACACAATGTCCATTTGCAGGATGGGGCAGATGTTGCTCATGTAGGTACAGCATCTTGGTGATCAGTCATTTCTAAATCCTTGTTTTCAATGCCTAAAGTCAGGGATATAAAAACCAACATGCAAATGAAATGTGGCACATGCAGTCTTAAAGTGAACAATAATTACAGTTAATTAAGCAATGATTATAGTTAATTAGGCTTAAAATTCATTCTTTGGCTCTGTATGATAGCAGAAGGCTAAAGTTAGTTCATGAGCTGTCAGTGCATTTTTCATAAAGATGTTTTACACACTTGCAGGCTGCAAAACCATGATAAATGTTGGACTAGAGAGCAAATTAGCCCTTTAAAAGAGACTGTATACAGGTTTCTTTTAGTTCATACAGGAGTGAAACATTTAATGAAGAAGCTTTTCCAATTTCTTTCCAGTAAGTGTGATAAAGCTCATTAAGCATATAATGGTATGATGAACTGTACAGCTCTGAATTTTCTCAGATGCTGCCACATTAGAAATCTACAGATGATAAAGCTGATTTATTTTTTCAATTTCCACAGACATGTATTTCTTATTTCATTTTTATCCCCACAAGAGCAATTTAAGGGGTACACAATGAGCCATGTAAGGAGGAAATCATTCTCTTTAAAATTGCATGTCCCACTATTGGAAGTTTGAAAGGCTGCACATTTTGCCACGTGAGTTGATCAGGAGATTACAGCTCCAGCTCATGAAGGAATTTTTTTTTTTTCTCAGCAGAAATTCTTGGAGATGCAGATACAAATCGTGGTCCAATGCTTTTGGCTGAACTGGAGTCAGGTTCAAATCCTTCTCTGCCAGCAGCCCAGCCAAGCTGCAGAATGACACCACTCCTAGAGGATCTGTCCCAGGTGAGCTGGAAGGATTTTTCCTCTGCCTAGTCAGAAAGAGCAAACTGAAAACTGAGACAATAAATGTTCCTGTTTCACTGTGGTGCCTGGCATCACAGAACTGGTGCATTTGAAGTGACACATTCAGCTGAGAAGCTGCAAAGTGCATGGGTGCAGTAAAGGTGATTGTATTTCCTGTGACAAATCCTTAAAATATCCCATCTTTAAAGCTCAGTCCTTCTTTTTGGTCTTTCCTGCATTTCCTCACAGCTTCACTGGTCTCACTGTCCTGTCACAGGGTTCATTGGGACATTCCCATGTTTTAGGGGCACAGTCCTTCAAATGCAGGATAACTCTCTGGATCTGTGGCTGAGGAAGTGACAATAGAGATTTGGCCTCATGAGTTGTAACCCACTGACTCAGCATTCCAGGAGCATCATTTGTCCTGGTAGGGGCAGGGTTGGAAAAGCAGTGAGGGTGATGAACCTCAGAGCACTTAAAGGTAGAGGAACATCCTATTGATCTCTGCTTCAAACCTAGGCAGTTAATTTTTTCCTACTTTATTAGTATGTGCTGTTACCTAGAGATGATGGTTTACTTGCTAACTGAATTCAAATAACAAGTGGCAAAAGCTAAAAATGAGGTGGCAGACTGCTCTCTGAGGCTTCACAGTGTTTGAAAGCTTTATATACTTACCATGATTGCTGTTTTCATGCATAAATTCTGTCCTTCCCTGATGTGGTTTTTTTTTTGATGATTTTTTGTACTAAAAATAATCTAAAGTGTCTTGCATTAAGCTGCCTTTGGGTTTATGTTTTTGAGCCTGATATGTATTGTGCCATTGATGTCTGAGCAGTTCTTAAATTTGTCACCTGAAGTGATGTCTTGCATCTTCAGAGATTTTTAATGTTACACCTCTTTGAGCTCTCCAGAACAGACTTTCTTGGAATTACTGTTCACAGACAAAAGTGGATTCTAGCCAAAAGTAATAGGGACAGAGAGGATAACACATGTCTTTCACAGAAACTATACAGATATTATATATACAGATATATTATCTTATCCTTTATCTGTAGGTAATTACACATTATCTTATCTTTAGAAACTTTTTCTTGCATCTGAATCCTTAGTGTGGCTTTCTTTTTTTTCTTTTTTTTCTTTTTTTTTTT
>VZTB01011736.1:182193-250659 GCA_013397245.1 Thryothorus ludovicianus | reverse complement strand
TTTTTTTTGCCTGATGGCATGTAAAACTCACCCTCCCTTCAAACCACACAACCAAACCCCAGAGCTTTGTTGGGTGTATTTTTTTCCTGAGTGTGGTTATTCCTCGTTTAGGACTCTAAATCACTTTCTCACAGGATAATTTTCTATCTTTTCTGTGAGGTGATCATACTTACAAGTGATTGCCCCATCCAGGAGAGATGTTTACTGTGGTTAAACCATGTTCTGTAAGGTCCTCTACTATATCTGTACATCCTTCTCTGAAATTAAAAACTAATCCCTGTGCCAGGTGATTGAAAGCTTGTTGTGACAGCACTTCTCTACCTTGTGACAAGGATGAACCTTCCCCCTGCTTTAATTAAGGATGGCATCTGTGTTCAGCTCTGCCATTGGATCTGCCTTGTCACCTGCCTGCAGGAGACAGATTTTCTGGTAACATTATACCAGCTAAGAGAGCAAGAGGTACTGGGGCTTTCAGCATGATTCATTCATTCTATGCAATGTTTAAGGCAGGAATCACTTCAGACTTCTTGAAGGATTTCCTCACAAGTTAGTCACTGACTCTCACATCTCGTTCTTCATCTCCAGACAGTGTTTGCCTTCATTGAAATGAAACTGCACCACCTACATACAAAGCCAGAAGACAAATCCATTTAGGAGCAAAGTTTGCTGGGAGAGCTGAGAAAATGCAGGATTTCAGATGGTTCTTGCTGGGCCTTGGGCCTGGGAGGTGGTGGCACAGCCTGGGTGGCTCCTGCAGCCTCTGTGAGCAGGATCCTCGTGGCAGGGAGGTTGTGGCAGGGATGTGGAGCTGCCAGGTTTGTTTGCTCCCTGCCACTGGTGTGTAGGTCAGGTTTTCACCAGCAGAAAGAGCACTGAGTTTTCACACAGGGCACAAGCAAAGCCTTTTATTCCTGAAGAGTGTGTGGTCACTCAGTCCAAAACAAATGGCTTAAGTCATGCAGGAATTTTCTTATCTACCCAAATTCCTTGGCTGCTCCTCCATTTCTGGCATTAGATTTTTTTTTGAGATTTATACATGCTTTTAGCCACTGTTAGACAGAAAGCCAGACTAAATGCATCTTTACTTTGACCCCTCCTGTCCATTCTTGTGCAACAATACAGGAATTGACTGTTATTTGTGGCCATTTTGCCCCCGTGGTTTTAGCTCTAAGAAACAAGAGAATGACTTGGAGGAAGCTGGGCTCTTCCTATTCTAAATAAATCATTTTTGATCATGGGAGAGGCAGGAACATTGAAGTCATATTTGCGTGGCTACACATTCCAGAGATGGTAAATCTAAATAATTTGAAGTCTCAAGTGCATTGTTAAAATCTTAGAAAATCACTTGGTTGCAAAATATTTTCATAATATTCCTTCATAACTATGGATGTTTTTATACAATCCACATTTTTCAAGTGGGATTGTCACTTTGGTATTCTCATTAGCTTTCATTTTTTAGTATTTCAAAAGACATAGATTTTTAATCTTCAGGAATGCATAATTGTAGGTTATGAATCTGTGTTATCTCTCAACTTCTTTTTGCAGCTTGGTTCAGTTTAAACTGAGTTTTGCTGTTTTATAAATCCAATAGAAAAAGAAACCAGTTCAGATGGACCCATGAGAACTGTTATGCTGCTGACATTTAATATTCATTTCATCCATTGGTGTCCTTCAGTCCCATTTTCCATGAGATCTTCATGCTCTCAGAAAATAATCTCAACTCTTTCTCATCTTGTCTGCTTTAAATTTGTCTGTTTTAAGAGATAGCTTAAGTCTTCCAGATAGGCACTGACTGGGGCAGTGATTTTAAACTGCCAAAGGGCAGGGTTAGATTAAAGATTAGGGAGGAATTCTTCCCTGGGAGGGTGTGAGGCCCTGGCACAGGGTGCCCAGAGAAGCTGTGGCTGCCCCTGGATCCCTGCAAGTGTCCAAGGCCAGAGTGGATGGGGACTTGGAGCAACCAGTTCTAAAAACATAGCCAAGGAAATGAATTTTAGATTTGGTCTGGGTTTTCCAACCTGTGTGCTGGAATTCTTTACATTTCTTTTTTCTCTTTCATCTTTCTCTTGTTAGTCAGGAGGGTAATACCTGGGGAGATATCATGGTACTGAAGAAAGCCAGGGAAATTTTATGTTCTTTCCACTACATGCTTTGAGTAAAAATTGAAAGTCTCCTGTGTCTTCAGGTCTAAATGGCATTTTTCCATCCATTCCTGCTGCTCCCAGGATGTTTGTCTAGAGGGAATAGCTGTAATAGGTAATTCAGGGCTGAATTCTCTTGAAGTCAGATGTAGGGAGAACAAGTGCACATGTTTAATGAATCTTTAAAAACTTCTTTGGATGTTTCTTGAAGCTGAATGTAATCTTGCTGTGCTTTTACATCAAAAGTGAGATTTGTAATGTGATTTTAATGCATGATACCTAGGAGGAAAGCCAAGGAGCTGCACACGTTGAGGCTGTGAGACCCCGAGTTATCTTTGTGAGAAGGAAATCTGAGGAGATGCAACAAGAAGGTAAATAAATGTCAATGTGCAGAGTTCTCTCAGTTAAGCACATCACTTCTAAATATTGTTGTATACTGACGTAACAGTGCTGATTTTTTAAAAATTGATTTTCATTAGTACAACATTTCCAGACATTTGTGTATACATAATTTATACACGTGTACAAATTGTGGCTGTATGTGTACATAGTTATGTTATTGTTGGGGGTGCACTGAAAGGATTGGAAATGCAGCTTGGAGAGGAGAAGGCTCCTGAGAGACCTTAGAGTCCCTTCCAGCCACTTTGGACAAGGGATGGAGTGGCAGGACACAGGGAATGGCTTCACACTGGCAGAGAGGACAGGGTTAGGTGAAATATTGGGAAGAAATTCCTCTTTGTGAGGGTGTGGGGCCCTGGCACAGGGTGCCCAGAGGAGCTGTGGCTGCCCCTGGATCCCTGGCAGTGTCCCAGGCCAGGCTGGACAGGGCTTGGAGCAGCCTGGGACAGTGGAAAATGTCCTTGCCCTGGGCAGGGAGTGGAACTGGATGAGCTTTACATTCCCATCCAACCCAGTGCATTCTGTGATTCTATGAAATGTATCTGTATGGAAGTCATGAGAATCTTGGCAATTAAGTATTTATTTAAATTTGGGTTTGCCAAGAGCATTACAACGTGCATTTTCTGCAGTTATCTGAATCTTAATTGCTTTGTAGAGGGCTGTTCAGCAAAGGAGATGTTCATGAAGTTGTGATAAAGGGAGTGGCTCACACGCTTGAGAAAACACAGGAGTGCTGCAGGAGAACTGAGAGATAACGTGAAGTCAAGATCATGCAAGTGTGGAAAAATTATATATATTCAATGTTAAAATGACCTGGTTTGAGATGGTCTTCGAGCTGGTGTGTAACAGATAATGATTTTCTGCTCTCAAGGACACTAAGCATTATCTCTGCTATTTTTGGAGGTTGCTTAACAGTGTTTGTAAAGGTGTTCAGGATGATGAAAGAGAGGGAGAGAGTATCTTTTGTTTATTATAGTTCAAGTCAGTGTTGGGATAGCATAAAGTGTGCACATGACTGCCATGGATAATTGTTTTAGCAGATAAGAAGTTTGTGGAGGTGCTACAGTGAGATGTGTAGCAGTTTTAATCTTACATTCTAAGAACAAGCATCTAAAAACCTGCCTGTCTACAATATATGCAATTATAATTGCTCCACCCTAGCACAGAGAAATTCTTCCTTCAAGCCCTTTTAAAAATAATTCTTTGAACTTCTTCCATTTAATTTTTTTTTTTTAAACATCTCATTGAATTCTGAGGGAATTATTTTGCTTCAAATATTTATAAGTGGTAAGAAAAGCCCCAGGCCAATGTTATTGGTCGTGGGACTTGGAACCTAATTTCAAAACCGTGGTTTGCATGTGAAGAAAGTTATGAATAATGTAAAAATTATCTATGGATAATTAGTGGAAAAGCTTCCAGAGCTGAAGTGTCACAACTTAGTGCAGGTCTGTGTTTATCTGTTTTTACCTTTGCATTTATCTGTACTGTAACACAAGGAATATGGGCACAGTCCAGCTGAAAACATGTCACCAGGAGATGGCAGTAGTCAATTTTCTTTGAGAAGATTAAAAAAAAAAAAAAAAAAAAAAAAAAAGGAGGATGATTTATATACCAGGATAATTGAAATCTCATTCGAAGTATACATATTTAATAAGCCAATAAAAATCTCGAGGATTAGCGAATGGAAACAACTGTCTGTCACTTTTAACCAGAATGTCTTCTCTCTCTAAGCTTCACCACAGAGACCTTAATCAGGCCAAAAGTTGAGGGTAAAAATTAATAAGAAGCATTTGAAAGAAAAAGGAAAGCTTGCAACATGATGAGTGTACGTGGGTTTAAGTAAATACAACATTTTCAAATTAAGCACATCTGTTACTGTAAGTTCAAAGCACCTTGTTTATAAAAGCTTCATGTCAGATGGTTGCCTTCTCTAGGATAGCAGGGGACAAGGAATTCTTGCCTGGAAATGGAGCAGCATTCTGAAGGCAGGACCATTTAGGTACTTTTTCAAAGTTTAAAGGGTAGGTGGTTGGATTGGTATTAGAGTTTAGGAAATCCAAAGCCCTGAGATGAAGTGAATTCACAGTGTTGGGAGAAAAGGAAAATTGTTTTGGACTTCAAGCTGGATGTAAAAACCTCATTTTTATTTAATTGGTAAGTACATGACAAGATTTGATTCATCTTTTGGTGGCCATGAACATATACACACGTTAGAGCTTTCTTTTGTTGTTGAAAAATTTCTGTGGTCTGCAGTGAACATGTGTTTTTACTGAAAGAAAGTTGATTGATGGCTCCTAATGAAAACTGAAATTCAGGACTGCTACAATATCATGCCTGAAAGGATAAAGTCCCCTGAAAAGTTACAACTGAAAATCAAGCCTGGATGTATTATTAATTGAAATGTGTGCCTTCTCTAGACACAGTGGAGACAGTGGTTTGAAAACATAGAGTTGTAGTACATAATATACATGCATATATATTTTTGGCTTTATAATACCCTTTAATCTTTGTACCATTCTTTCATATATCTTCATGAATTTAATAGGATAGTAATTGTTGTGGTTGGTGAATGCTTATATTTCCAGAACTTAAGCATTTTCAGGCTGACATTAAAGGGATTCAAAATTTTTAAAATTAAAATGAAAGAACAGGTGGCAATGCTTGAGTGCAGAGCATTTTTAAACTTTAATATGAGCAGCTCAGAGGTAGATGTATCTTCACTTAATTATTTTCCTACAGCACAGACTCTCAAAATGTGACCTAGAGAGCACAACTTGATGATAGTAATTCCTTTTTATCTCCAGCTAGTGAATTATATTCAGGCAGTGTAAATACATGGGAAAGGAATATTGGGACACTAAGCAATTGGCTTTGTTGCCACAGAGAGATTGCACAACTGCCTGTGGGAGGAGATGATCTGTGCAATAAATGAATAGGATGACAAGAAGCCCTTAAAACAATCTGTATTAAAAGAAAAATTCCCTAGTCCTTGTTCAGTATTGAAAATGGGCTGCTTCTGTGTTAACATTGACATTAGGCTGTATTGAAAGCTGTAATACTGAAAATATGGCCATAACTAAGTACTTCTTTTCCTTTTTTCTTCAGCCAGGAATTGCTCTGACTTAGGTTTTGGGTTATTTTTTCTTAAAACTATTGTGGCATGAGGCAAATCTGTAACAGATGCTTCAAGGAAGGAAGAAGATTAGGATAAGGCTAAAGGTCTTTCTTTTTTTCTCAGAACTGGAACTGTTTTGGTCAAACTCAATGACTATTCTACTGAAAGCTTATTTTTCCCTTAATATCCTGCTGTTTCTTTTTTTGGCCTGAATTTCACTGAAGGCTTTTGCTAAAGACTCTCCACACCAGCCTGGATATAGCAGCCAGTGAAGCAAACCAGAGCTCTTCTTCCACACAGGGAGAGCCATCACAACCTGAGAGGCTGAAATAGTTGATGTAGCCTGTATTGCTCCTTGAATTTGCCTAATTTCTGAGAGAAGAGCTTGGAAATTGGAGGAGTGAAATCACTTAGCTGTAATTAAGGCATTTTTCAGGCAAATGTTTCATTTAAGTTTTTTTCAGTGCTGCTTGAGAGTTCTTGTCACAGACTCACAGAATGGTGTGGGTTGCAAGGGACCTCAAAGATCATTTATTTCCACCCTCTGCCATGGCCAGGGACACTTCCACTACACCAGGTTGCTCCAAGCCCCATCCAGCCTGGCCTTGAACTCTTCCAGGGATATTTCTGATCTATTTTTCCTCTGCTTTTCCTATCCAGTTACCTCTTTGTGCTATCAGGTGGCTCATTGACATCACTCAGTTAATGTATTTTACATTTGGGCAAGTCAGAGAATGCAAGGCTGCATTTCCCACAGAAGCTCTGTCTTTTCCAGAAGTAGTCATTAGCTTTTAGGTGCTCCAAGTGGTTTAGAATGCCAGTTCTCATGGAGATTTTATTTATTCTGCACATGTCCACAGGAGTTACACAATAGTCCATGCAGTAGAAAACATGCATGTTAGTAATAAATGTGCATTTTGAATAATATCCCACATAAAATCCTCAGTAGCCACACTTGAGAGTTTCCACTGTGAATTCCTGTAAGCAAATATTTATCTGTGTTATTGTGCATTGGAACAGGAGCTTTTAATTTCTTGGCTTTTGTAAATATTTTTTATCTGTTAACAAGTGTCATTTATATCTGTGGCTGCTTCTTTTCCCACTGAGTTACTTCAGTTATTTTTCAGACAAAATATTAAACCAGCAGTTGGACTTTTCATAGCTTAGGGCAAAGTCTTGTGTGAATTTGTCACTGTGGATGATGTCCTGCTGTGGGTGTGTTCTGCTTTGGATTTGAGTCATGAGGAACCAAACAGCTGGAATTGCTGTGGGTTTCATGGGACTGTGCACATCCCAAAAGATCTCTTCCTGGGAAATGGAACCTCTGGTCTCACACACTTGTCATTTTTTCCCTTTACTTACCTGTCCTAAAGGTGTGAAGAATAGATAGGTTTAGGGTTCTTTTTTCTTAAAACTATTGTGGCATGAGGCAAATCTGTAATAGATGCTTTTGGTCAAACTCAATGACTATTCTACTGAAAGCTTATTTTTCCTTTAATATCCTGCTGTTTCTTTTTTTGGCCTGAATTTCACTGAAGGCTAAAACTACAAGCAGGTGAAGCACAACTCTGGTTTGTTTTTTGGATTCCTAGAATGTAATTTGATTTTTTGAGGCACCTAAATGAGTTGAAATACAAGTGGTCAGATGGAGAAATTAAAAATAAACAAGACAACACAATTTATACTTGAAGAAAACTGTACCAAGCAGTGTCACACTGCCCTGCAGCCTGAGGGTTTCCTGCTGAAGAGGGATTCTGCTCTAGAGGCCAGTTCCACACCAGGAATTGCCCAGTCCTGTCCCTACACATCACTTGGCAATTTCCTTCAACTCCTAAGCTGAGAGTTCATTCTTCTCTCCCTGCAGCCCTCCTGAAGTATCACAGCTCTCTCTGCTGCAGTGTCATTGCTGTGACCTTGTGCAGAGGCTTTTGCCACGTGCAAAGGCAGAAAATTTCCCTTTCTAGCCCCCCCTTGGTGCCTGTGCTGATGGTGCTTTACACCCATCACAAATTCTGCACAGCTTTCTGCATCCTCACACCTCCCTGCTCCTGCCCTCAGGAGAATCCACTGCTGGCTGTGTGTCTGGGTGATCTCTGCAGGGAATCATTTTGCACTTTTCATACAATAAAAAGAATAAAGCCTCCCTTTTGAGAACATCTTCGTGTATAAATACATTTATTTTTGCTGAATTTCGGGGTGTGTTCCTGCACCAAGCCCCTCCTCTGATCTGAACACAGCAGCAGGGATTTTCAGTGAAATTCCAGCACCAGATGGGGTTTTTTTTGTGCAGAAAGGGAAAGAAAAACTTGTTCAAAGTGACGTGATCACTACTTAAAGCATTACTTCCTATGGAGACTGTCAAATATTTAGATTTTTTGTTTGTCCTTATTCAGATTTTCTGGGTCTCAAAAGTAAACATTCCAAAATCTCATCTGATTCCCTCTTCAAGCTTGGATTTTAAAGGATTCTAGGTGATCTAATCCAGTGACCTGTGGCATCCCTCTAAATGTGTTTTATAGATCACAGTTAAACTTCAGGGCAGTGCCAAAATTAAATCTGGTGTTTCAGTCATGTATGGGGGCTGTAATGTGAAAATATTGAGGGACCAGTGCCTTTTTTATGCAGATAAGCTGAAAATCTGTGGCACTGCTGCACAAAGCACCCAATGTACATTTGGAGTTTGTCCTTTTCCATCAAATCATGGCATCACAGACAGGTCTGGGTTGGAAGGGATCTTAAAGATCCTCCAGTTCTACCCCTGCCATGGGCAGAGTCAGCTTCCACTATCCCAGGGTGCTCCAAGCCCTGTCCAACCTGGAACACTGCCAGGGATCCAGGGGCAGCCACAGCTTCTCTGGGCACCCTGTGCCAGGGCCTCACCCCATATAATAAAATAGTTTCATCCCAATATCTGTCTTAAATCTACCCTCTTCAGCTTAAGGCCATTTCCCCTTTTCTTATCAATTTTTACCTCAAAATATCATGTGGTGCTTAGTCCACGTGCCTGCTGAGCTGCCTACATCACATCACCCAGACACCAGAAGGCTCAGAGGATTCTTCTGTTCTGAATTATATCATAAAAATGTAAAGGATTTTACACCCAAATTATTTGGAATTTATTTTTTAAAAATGATTCATAATTGCTTTTGCTTTTCAAACATTTGTCATGACCTGGAACCAAAGCAGTGCAGTTCTACTGCAATTCTCTGCATTTTCCCTTTTCCTCCTCACCTTTTTGCCAGTTAGGATGGGCTTTTTTACAATTGTTTAATCGTTTTGGGAGTTTTTCATATTTTATTTCATTTCAGGGGTTTTGGTAGCTTGTGTCTCTAGTGGCCAGGCAGAATTCTCCTTAAAGAAAGGGTACCTGTTGCTGCTGCATATCCACTCTCAGGAGTTGGAATGTGCTAGCTGAGAGCTCTAAATTGCTATTTCCACTTTGGCAGCCTACCTTTGATCTCCCACCAGTTGCAGTTTTAGTTGTATAAATCCATCCATTGTCAGCCTGTCTGGGGGTCAAGCTCCAGTGTGAGGCATTTTCTTTTGTTGAAGACTCTGATGGTGGTGAATCAGCAGGAGCTGCTGTGGATTGCAGGCAGGGGATGGTCTTGATAGCAACTATTAAATACAAGTCTCTGATCTCCTGGACAGCACCACACTCCTCCCCAGCCTGTGGAAATTGTTGTGCCAGGACAGCCTTTCTCACAGCCTGTCTAGGATTCGTAAACACGCTGGGATCCGACTGAAGCAGCTTTGTCTTGAGGATTATGATTTGTATGCACTTTTACAAACTTACAGTAATTGCTGTTGCCTTCATTGTAAAGAGGAAAAAATAAACACACACAATAAACCCCTTTAATGGGCACTGATCCCACTGGCACTGATCTGGAACAACTCTGAATAAAAGCAGATGGTGGCAAGCTGACTAGGCTGACCTGCTTTCCCCTTTCATGCAAACATTGCTTATATAAATGGGGGACACACACAAAAAATTAATGGGCTTGGGCAAGCCACCTAAGGACAGAGACTCCCCATGTACTTAATGCTTACATCAGCCCCAGGGCTGTTTCCAGTTAGTTCTTCTCTGGAGGGAGAAGTTTCTCACAAATTAGTGGTTCCACAACTCTGAGCCCATGGTTTAACAAGAAAGAACTGATGTGCAACTAGAAAGTAAGCATGCTTAGCTGTTCTGTGGCCTGTGTGATGTGGAAAAAGGATCAGAACAGTCTCTCCTGAACCTGTTGCTCATTTGTTGACATAAAATTGATTTTGAAGTCCCTTTGCACATCATCTGCTGTCATAATGTTGTGAAGGGGCATTCAATTTTTGTGGTTTTGTACTAGTTTAATTCACTTGCCTATTTGTTAGCAGTGATGGTAAAAGAATGTAAATTGGGATTCCTGGTTGTTCTAAAGGATGTGTCTCAGTTTGTCACTGCACCAAGATGTGATCAGAGGGCTGGAGCACCTCTGCTGTGGAGACAGGCTGGGAGAGCTGGGATTATGCAGCCTGGAGAAGAGAAGAATCCAGGGACACCTCACTGACTTTCCAGTATCTTAAAGGGGTTATAAAAAGGAGGGAGATGGACTTTTTGTACAGGTACAGAGTGACAGAATGAGGGGCAGTGGTTTAGAACTGAAAAGAGAGCCAGGTTTAGATTAGATGTGAAGAAATTTTTTGCTGTGAGGGTGGGAGGCCCTGGCACAGGGTGCTCAGAGAAGCTGCCCCATCCCTGGAAGTGTTCCAGGCCAAACTGGATGGAGCTTGGAGCAACCTGGGATAGTGGAAGGTGTCCTTGCCCATGGCAGGAGTTTGGAACTGGATGATCCTTAAAGGTCCCTTCCAACTCAAGCCACTCTGTGATTCCATCATTCAGAGAAACAGCATTCCCTTTCCAGCAGGGCATTTGGTTGGAGTTGCTGCATTCAGAATTATGCTGCAGCTTCTCACACAGATCACAGCCTACAAAGGCAGTTTTCTGAATAAGCTACATTTCCATTTCTCAGTCACTCTCTGTGTACAGCCTGATGCATCCACACCAGCTAAGCTGAGTCAGGAGCCATTCCAGGACTCAGATCTGCTGCTGGCTGGGTTGGTTCAGTTGGCACATGCACCACAGGATCTCCAAGGATGACCATCCTTACTTGGATTAACAGTCATTTAAGTAGGTCTCTTATCTCCCTTTTTTCTTTTTAAGTTTTTTTATAAAAGGCAGTTTTTTATCAGAGCAAGAAGTCTTGATGCTTTTGGGTGCTGGCAACACATTGCCTGGATACTGTTTGGTGACAGGTGAAGACAAGGAGTATTACAAACACATATTTCAACTTGGAGAAACATATATAGCACTGTGCTAGGAGAAATGCAGGCTTTATGTCTTCAGCATGTGCTGAGTTTGTTACATTTTTCTGGTTGGTAGGGAAGGCAGATGTTGCCTTTTATAATTCAGTGGCAAGTCTGAGAGCAGTGCAACAGAAGGAGCAGCTTCTGCTCTCCCCACTGTGCTGGCTTTGCTGAGCCCTGGGCAGAGGCAGCTGGGCTCCCTTCAGCTGTACCTGCTCTTAAGTTGCTCTCAATTCAGCTCTTTTAAGCACAGCATAAAAGCTGGAAGGAGCCAGCTG
This sequence comes from Thryothorus ludovicianus, assembly GCA_013397245.1. Classification (NCBI taxonomy): domain Eukaryota; kingdom Metazoa; phylum Chordata; class Aves; order Passeriformes; family Certhiidae; genus Thryothorus; species Thryothorus ludovicianus. Next base: position 239,386 of record VZTB01011736.1, on the reverse strand, counting down.
TTAGTGTGGGGGGTGGCTGGGTAGGAGAGAAATCCCTGGGACATGAGTGTGTATGAGGTGAGTGATGAATAACTCTCAAATTCTGACTGTCTGCCCACAGACCTCTTTTACAAAGCAGACTGGGGATTCACAGAAGCTGTCATTCTCAGACGATCAACTTTTTTTTTTTTCTTTTTTAATGCTTTGTAAATTTTTGGCACTGCTAGGAGAGGGAAGGCACAGCTGTAAAGTTAAGAGGACCAAAGTGGCCAATAAAGATGGATATTTAGGCAATTTGTGTCCACAATCAAATCGTATTTTTAAAATTCTACTGCTTATTAGATCCTGACAGGGCTTGACTTACAGGCAATTTTCATGCTGGTGACCAGTGTTGCTATCAAGTACTTTATTTCTTGTTTTTCTACATGCTTTAGGAGTAAACAGACCTTCAGCTTCATGCACCAAAGAGAAGCCAGGTTTGTCCAGCTCCACCTTCTCAATACAGTGATACAAAGGCTGCTTGTAATTAAATATAAATATAGGTTTCCCAAGCCCACAGGATTAATTTCTTAAGAATAGGAGCCTGTGAAATTTTCAAATAAGATAACAGCATGGAGTAAATGTTATCTAGGATGTCTTCCAAATGAAGAACACTATGTAAATACTGGTAATGCTCCTCTTTGATAAAATGCTGATCTTGGGAAATGCAGGCTGCCAAAGTAGCATTCTTGTTAAAAAATAGGGTAAGGACTGGTGAGTGAAGATTAAAGTTGTCATGCGTGACCTGTTGCTCAGTGCTGAGGCTGCACATGGGGCTGTGTTTTGTAACTCTGAGGAATAACATTTCCTAACATAAAGCTGGAGTAAAACCCTCTTCATCTTTCATGCAACTGATTCTGTAAGTGAAGTGCAACAAATCCTCATCTCTGAAATACCACTTGGAAATGTGCTTTTGGTGACTGCTTTTGCAAGGAACAGTAGTAAATGATGGAGATGGGTTAAACTTTGTCTGTGGACTACTGTGCTCTGGTTTTTATCACGAGTGCTGTCATTCAGGAGAGGAAGAAAAAAGCCCTACACCTAGAAAAACTTAATTTAAATTTAGAACCTTTGTATGTCCTGTCGTTCTGCTCTAATCTAAAACTTATGTTTTGCTTTTTAAAGAAGGAAGAGCTGGTTTTAAGCACAGTTCTAAACAATCTGAGTGAAAGTTGTTGAGTGTGACACAAAATATGGAGCAGGTCTGTGAAATGCATTTTTTTTCCCCAGTGCTTTGGCTGCAGGGAAGTAACTGTTTCTCTTTGTGTACAGCATGGCTTTGCCTTCCAATTAACTCTTTCTTTTTTTAATGTCATATTGGCATGTATTCTTAATACAAATAATTAAATCATCAACCAGATGTGAACACTGAAAATGTCTCTCACCTTTTCTAGGTCAGATTGAATGATATTTATATTTTGGCTCAAAATTAGCCAATCAAGGTGGCTTAGACTTAATAGGGTGATTTGCTGCTCTCCATCCATCCTAACTCAGGTTGTTACAGTAAAGTAATAATCTCAGGTTGCACATCATGACCTTGTTTTAGGCACTGTGTGTATTGCCAGAGTTAGGCAGAGCTGTGTTTGCTTAAAGACAGTAAAACAGCTGCAGTGTCTGTCCTTGTCAGGCCATTGTATCTTCAGAAGTAAAAAGCACGAAATTTGTTGCAAATTGCTTAATTTCTGACTTTTTTTTTAGTGTGTTTTTATTATCCTGAAATCATAACTATAGATCTCAAGAAAATTGTTTAATTTACTTAAGGGCCGCCATTGTTCCCCCTTACGTAAATCAGAGTTATAAATGGGAAATATTTACTAGTTTGAGTTACAGTGTAAATACAGAACTGACTTCTCAGAATTGCACATTGCTTATTTCAGTAATTGGAGCCGCTCCTAGAGACAGCCAGGCAGGGAGATTACACAGGGAATGCTTGTTTCTGAAGATGAAGCTTCCTTCCTGATTAAAAAGAAAAAAAAGAGAGAGAAGAGAAAGGGGGGAGCAGTTTCCTGTTGGAATCCTGACTTTGAGGGAGCCTGGGCAGCCGTGCCTCCCCCTGCTCCAGCTGGCCTTTATGTGCAGGACCACGTCCAAAACCCTTTTTATAACAGCAATTGGGGTTTGCCTGTGCAGGCAGACCTGGGGTTTAAAGAGGTTTCTGCTCCTCTCTCATCTGCTTTTAATGCAGGACTACGAGTGCCAGTATCTCTGAGGTTTTAAGGCTTTGATAAATAAAGGCTGTTCTGTTCCTACGGTTCGTAATTTTCTGGTGACGGCCTAACAGAGAGACTCAACCCAAAATTTCAGCTGCACGTAGAAAACGTGGGCTGACCTCGATATATGTATATATATATATATATGATGTGAAAAATGAATAATAGCAGCACTGCAGGCAAAGTCTCCTCTTGCTACGATGTGACAGCCCAGCCCTGCAGCGGAGGTTTCAGGAATTTGGCTGCGCCTTTGGCAACGGGCCCTGTGGTCCTGCCGGGAGGTGTTTTAGTTCAGAGAGAGCACAGCACACAATGGCTTTGTTGGCTCTGTGCTTATGGCAGGACTGAAGTCAAACCTGGTTTTTCTACCTGCTGTGCCTGGTGGTTTGGTTTGAATGCAGCCGAGGCTGGGTTCTGGTCTTTCCTTGAAGTGAAGCTGTGCTCAGAGGCTGGAGAACCACAGCAGCTCAAGGCTGGAACCACTGAAGAGGGTGATTAGGGCCTGACTCTCTGATTCATTAATTCAGAGAGGGTTTTTTTTTCACTTTCTTGAAGGACAAACCCCCTCTGTCATTTCAGAGTCAGCCTATTAAGTGAGAACCATACATCGAGAGTGGGTTTAGATTGGATATTAGGAAAAAATCTTCACTCTGAGGCTGATGAGGCCTTGGCACAGGGAGCCCAGAGGAGCTGTGGCTGCCCCTGGATCCCTGGAAGTGTCCAAGGACAGGTTGGATGGAGCTTGGAGCAGCCTGGGACAGTGGAAGGTGTCCCTGCCTGTGGCAGGAGGCTGGAACAAGATGGTTTTTTAGTTCACTTCCACTCCAAACCATTCTGTGCTTTCATGATGTGTGGAGGTGTGCAGAAGCTGACAGGAGCCAGGACACTGATTTCACATCCAGAACATCTCCATGAGCAGGTCCTTGCAGGATTTCCAGGTGTGGCTCTCTCTCAGAGTGGTGCCATCCCAGCTCCACAGTGCAGGGCCTGCCAGAGGGAATAGTCTGAAGTATATGAAAAGAAAGTTCAGATGTTTTCAGTCTGAGAGTGAAATTGCAGAAGGCCCTTAGAGGTCTGAGTTATTGTGCAATCTCTGTAAGTAATTTGTAATCAAAATACCTTTGCACATGTCACTTTCATATTTCCTGTAATAAAACAGCAAGAGCAATTAAGATTTTGGACCATAATCTTCTACAAGCTTCTAAAAATGAGTGGGCTGGGGATTTTTTGAGTTATGGCTGAAATAGGCAGTATTAAAATTTTTGATTGCTTCAAAAAAGGTTTGGCAATGGCTGTTTTAATAGATTTTTTAACCATGGCCTGAGAAAACTCTTATGTGGCAACATAATTGATCTGAAGTTTGCTTAAGAAAAAACCTAAGTAAGAAACCAGAAGAACTCTTCACAAAACTGGAGGACATCTGTACTCTGGTAACCCAGCATGTGACCTATTGGGCTTTATGCATTTCAAATCAAAAAGAATCAGTAAATATATTGCCATATGCATACAAATATGTCTCATAACCCTCTGTGTATCTGTAATGTTGTTCTGCCACGGTTCAGAAAGTTGTCTGTGGTCTTGGCATTCCTCAGGAAACATTAGATTAATATAGCTGCCTTTGTCATAGATTTTTTTTTTTTCTTGTTTAAGTAGGTGTGTGAAGGCTGGTGCTACATAAATGAATTACACGGAAGACTTTGGAGGAAGAAGGGGCTTGTAAACGAGACTGAAATTAATGAATATGAGAATTAGAAATCAAAACTTTATGTTTAGTCTGAGGAGAAACAATTCCTTAAACCGTAACCACATGGCTGTTTCTTGTTTGCATCAACTCTGGTTGACTGTTATTGTCTTCTGTTAATTCTCTGGGGCAGTGGCCTGACTTTGTTGAATGAGCCAATTGTTTTCCTTTGTGTTGCCCATGAAGTGAGTCCCCATCTGGTTTGTATCAGACTGTTTTCACAGCCAACAACTGCTGCCTTTTCTATATCCTGACACTTAAGGGCCCCATGCTATCAAAGCATTGCTGTGATAGCCTGTCTGGCTGGGCCCATACAGCTGTGCCTTGCAGCTTGAAGCCATTACCCAAGTAATGGTAACTTAGAACTTGAACTGGCTCTTATTCCCATTGGTGTCGTGTGTACAGTGAACAGAATACATTTTTGTTGAACTCTGTGTTCCACCAAAAGAAAAAAAAATTCTCTCGTTTGAGTTTCTGCGATCGGTTCCTTTTTATTTTCCAGCAGCTTCCTGTATCTACAGGCAGTTTTGTGTTCTTCTGAAATTAATGAATACAAGACAAGCAGTATTTAGTTAAGGCACTGTTGTTATTACTTTTATGGTACATTAAAGCTCAATAAGTGAAAATTAAACAAGCAAATTATTCTTAATGTGGATTTTTCTTATCAGATTTAGAAGAGGTTTCCAGGAAAGTTGCTGTGTGTGATAAATGTAGGTTGTGTGAATAAAGCTGCACCTTGGATACTCCACTACTCCTTTTCCAAGTAGCTCTCTAAAAATGCAGAGCAATGCACAATGAGTCTGCATTGACCTGTTTACTTCTCATCTGAAGGAAGAGGGAATGTTTGGAGAACTTTGTAACAGCAGAGTTAAAACTACATTGCAGTTTGTATTGCAGAATCAGTGAGAGAGGCCCCAGCCATGATCCAGACCCTTTCCAGGCTTCCAACATTGAAGGAGACAGTCCTGTTGCAAGAGATTTTACAACATGTGTCTTCTCTGCCTCCAAGATTTAAAAAACCCCCAATATTGCATCAAATAACAGTGACACTTAAATGTTGTGTGTAAAGAAAGATGATCTTTAAGCATTTGTTCTCTCCTGCTCTGTGTAGGCAGCATAATGCTCAGTGACAGAGTAATGATGAGGGAAAACATATTCCCCAACCTGGAGATGTATTGAATTTTAAGTGTATTCCAGACTCTATTCTTCCCTGATATTTAAGAGGCAGAAAGAAAGAAAATAATAGATAATGTTTCTTAAAATTCTGGTCTTATTGTAGGATGTGCAAGAAACTGCCAGAAAACAGATTGCTTTATCTGATACTTGCAGAGAAAGTGTTCCTGAACCTGGGAGTGCATTGTGTGTATAATGTGAATGAATTTGCCACAGGTAACATACTGGGCAGCCATTAAATTCCATGAATTCCAGATAAGGCTTCCTTTGCCATTGTGCTTTTTCCTGCTGGCACACACTGGGTGTCATCGTGTCAGATCAGGATTGTGCTAAATAATTGAGTCTGTGTCACTGTCAGGTGTCTGGAGGGTTTGCAAAAGCCTCTTTCCTCAGGAGCTTTGTGTAATTGCTGTTCCTGTGAACAGCTCCTGAATTCAGGTGTGTGCTCTGTAATAATGCACAGAGCCAGGTGTCTGTGCCCTTCACCTTTGAGGATTTTTCCAGCCTGAATGGTTGGATAATTCCAAGTTGTGTCCATCACCAGGCAGAGCCCACACACACAGGCTGGATTTCCATATATGCTCCTTTGCAGTGCAGATCTCCCAGGGTATTTTAACCCAGAGAACTGATAAATGATTTTCCCTCAGATGCCTACAAGCTCTGTTAATCCTGCTCATGGCCCAGAGCACTGAGGGGAGCTGTGGATGATCTGGGTGCTCACCAGGTTTGGCACCAACAGCTTGAGCTGGGGAGGGTCCAAGGGCTGCAGAGCTTCCTGAAGGAAACTGATACAGCCAGCATCCCAAATTTCAATGTGTGTGTGTGTGTGTGGCAGCAGCTTCAGAGGCAAAGAGCATCTCCCCAAACGAGAACCTGATGGAAAAGGGTCTGTTCAAGAGCACACCAGCCCTAGGGGCTGTGCAGAGCAGCTCCTGACAGGAGTTGTTGCTTTCTCTGGTGCTGCTGGGGAGCTTTTCACTGGCAGAGAATCCTTCGAGGGCACAGTGCTGGTGGGAGCTGCCTGCAGCTCTCCCTGTGTTTTATCATTCAGCAGAGATGGAGGGGCTGTGATATTAAAATCACTGATGTGTCTAAGAGAGAGTTGAGGAGGGGGTGCACTGTGCTTAATGTGCAACAGAAATGGAGAGCAATGTATTTCTCCAGCTCATTTATTCCACTGGTTTAGAGCTCAGATTCACCCAAGTATTGCAAAGGAATTTTGGTTTTACTCTTTCCCATGTAACAGGCCAAGGTTTCTGTTTCTGTTTTTTTTTTTTTTTTTTTTTTTACAAGGAGGAAGGCTTATATCTGCTGCACAAAGTTTAATCATTTTAGATTTTAGCAAACTTTAAAATAGCACAAGATAAAACCATATATTTACTCTCAGACCTTTCCAAGTTTCTGGTCCCAGGCATTAGATTGTGATGGCAGAGTTACTTGTCATCACACTGAGTTCTCATTTCAAGAGCAGGTCAAAATAGGGTCTAGACACAGACAGGACCAGAGGAAATGGTCTCAAGTTGCACCAAGGGAGGTTTAGATGGGATATTATGAAAAATTTCTGCACTGAAAGTGTGATCAGACATTGGAACAGGCTGCCCAGGGGAATGTTGGAATCACCATCCCTGAAAATATTCAAAAGCTGTGTTGGATGTGGTACTTGGGAACGTAGTTTGGGGGTGAACATGTGATTGTGGGTTAATTGTTGGATTTGATGATATTAGAATGTTTTCTAACTTAAATGATTTTATGCTTCTGTAACAGTGAGCTCCCAGATCTTCCAGTAAGGACATTTAATGTTTTCCTTGTTTGAACATGTGCTTACTTAGTCAATCCTCCTTCTGAGCTAACAGAAAAGTTGTTTGCCTCTCTAAGCTTCCTAGAAATGCTTATTTCCTATACATTTTCCAAAGGTCACTGATATCCACAAATGGTAAGAACTGTAATGGCCACTCTCTGCTGCTGAACAAAAGGCTGGAAAAGATCTATTTTTTATAGCTTTGTTCATGTACTAGAAATGTGGATAGAAATGTTCTGGAATTTATTAGACTGACCATTAGAAAATGCTAACTCCATAGGGCTGGCTTTTGTTCTGTCTTGTTTTGTTGATGGGGAAAATATTAATTTTCTTTTGAAAAGGTGTAATTACAAAAATTTGGGGTAATTGTGCTGTAGGTACGAGCATTTTAATATTCCAGATCATAGTAATGGTAGTACAGTAAAGGGAGTCTTGGCAAACTGTTTCCATATGGGGAATCCCATGACTTTGTTAGTAAAAATCATCAAAACAAATCCACAGGATCATGTGAATATTTAAGTATTCAGAGTAGAGAAATGAAGCTATTTTTCTTGTGGTCATCTAGAAAAACACTTATTATTTGAAGTTTTCTTTATACCAAGCATACCTTATTTAATTTTTTATTAGAAGAATGCAATTAGTGACTCCATTATATGTGAGGACTTGAAGTGAGAAAATTCTGCCCTGCAGCACTGCCCTTTAGGCAGAAGGTTTTCTCTTTTCTTTCTGATACCCATTCCCTGACTTTCACTGAGCTCTGGGTGCAGATTGCAGCCATGCCTGGAGGGGTTGAAGCCTCCTTGCCCAGGAAATCCTCTGCCTGTTGGAGGGAGAGCTCCTCAAGATCCCCCACTGAACTTTTTAGTGCTAGAAAGTAGCTCATGACTCCTTACAGGGATCCACTGAAACTTGTCCTCTGAGATTCCTAAGGAGTTTTTTGGATATTTGGTGTCTGAGGAGCTGGCAGGGCTGGACACCTTGGAATTCTCCAGTTCCATCCCTCTGTCATGGCCAGGGACACCTTCCACTATCCCACACAGCTCCAAGATCCAACCTGGCCTTGGACATTTTAAAGGATGGAGCATCCACAGCCTCACAGGGACACCCCACCTGCATTTTAGCTCAGAACTTGGAAGATGTTAATTTTCAGATCTTAATTGATGGTGAAACATCACTTGACTCTGGTGGCTCAACTTTAATTATTCATGTAAAAATATTTTTAAATTATTTTTCAATAAAAGGAGGCCATGTAACTTCTAAGAATTAAAAAGATGCTTTGATTTTTATTTCTTTTCCTTGCCACTCCCCAAGAAGGCTGTGAGTGCTGTTATGTCTGGCACTGTGGCACAGTGCAGATAAGCTGGAGGCAGTATTGCTGCAATTAATATCATTAAGATACAAGGTCTCAGTGGAGCCAGTCCTACTGCTGGCTTTGCACTGACTGACTCTGCAGCCTAAGGGAATTCAGCAGAACTTTATCTTAGAATTAAGTGTGAATTCCCATGATTGATCATTCAAGTTCTTCTTTTTTTTTAGCTTCTTTATTTTGTTTCAGATACAGGCATTAAAATCTCTTTTGGAGGCCCAAACATGAAGGTGTGAATAACATAACCAAGTATACTATAGAAACATGCTTTTAAAATTACCTTCTTGACCACTTGCTGGTTAGATTTTGCATAAAATTAGAAAAAAAAATTGGTATGTAGGTGATATTTATTTTTACTGAATAAGTTAAATATTAATAACACCATTAGATCTGCAGATTTTTAATTATCACTTGTCAGATTCTCTTGATTCCACCAGCTGTTTACCTAGGTTATCTCTTGTGGATTTAGGGATTACTCCTCCCCCTGGCCCTTGCACAAGATACAAGATATTTTCCTAGTGGTTTTTCAAAGACTCTGGACCAGTAAGGAACCAACTCCTCCTTTTTTTTTTTAGTTTGAAATAAAAGCTGCAGTTTCAGTATTTGCCACAGGAAAATGGTTGCAGCCTAGAGAGTGCTTAAATGTTAAACTGTTTGTTCTGAGCCAATTGCACATCCAAAAATCACAGCCATCTCTATGGAAAAATCAAATTCACTTTTAATATTTCTTCTTAGTATTAAGATCATCACACACGTTTTGGAAGGGATTTGGTGGAAAACAGCAGCAAGAGATATGGCCAGGGAAGGAATTTGTTAAGCAGTGGTAAGTTCTACGTAGCAAAAGATGCCAGATCTAAAGGAGCAGAGGAGATTTTAGGTACCAAAAGGAAATGTTTATTTAGTAAACTCTGCAATCTCATTTCTGGATGTTTTTGGAGCTGCTTGCTGTCTGCCCTTCCCTACCAGTCTCTGTGTTAGGATTTTGAAAAATCTGGTTCTAGTTTCTTTAATGCATTTCTAGTTTTTGTTCTGTTTAGTGTTGCTTTGGTGGGAATATAGAGTGTTTTGGAAAACCACTGAACCTTGAACTCCGACTTGAGAGGAGGAAAAACCCATTTTCAAATATTCTGCTTTGAAATATTTGTTAGCTGCTGAGCTTGGCCCCACCCTCCTTTACTGGCTGGGGATCTGCATTTATTTTCTTTTTGGAAATATTTATAGCTGGGCTATACATTGGGGGTTACACAAACAAACAGCAAAAGCACAGTGTGTGTGTACACGTGTTTGTTTTCTGTGTGCTTGTGTGCAGGCTTTTTGTAAGTACATGACACCAAGGGGAAGGTGGAATTTGCCAAGTTTAGGTCAGAACTTGAACTGAACTCATACTATATAGTTTTCTGTCTCCACTGGTGTCTGTGGCCCACTTAGGGAAGTTTATGAGTTGGCTGCAGCCTTTGAGAATGAAACTGTGTTTTTTCAGCTCCAGCAGTAGACTCGTGCTTTTAAATCCAGACATTTTTGGCTCAAGTCCTCCAGATGTCTGTCCATTTCTGTAAAACAGCTCAAGTGTTTTAATTGTAAATGTACCCCTTTCATGTAACTCAGCCCTAAAAATCTGGCCTTGTTTTGCCTCGAGTCTTTTCTGTTTGTCATGAAACAGCAAAGTTGGGGCTGGGGTTAGAAAAGAGAACTGCAGATATTTGCAGGACACCTTGTTCTTGTTCTCTGTGTTTCTGTCCCAGTGGAAGGCAGAGCTCTCACCTGCAGCCAGGTAAATGTTTGGCAAAGCATTCACACAACAGCAAGAGAGCCCCTGCCCTAAAAAGCACATTTCTGACAGAGCTGAGAAAGGCCAACTTCTCCACAATAACCCAAACAAGCCCCAGGATTCAAGGTGGCAAGAGCAAGAGAGGCTCTGGAGGAGGAACTCTCATTTCTAATAAAAGGAGAATAATTTGCCCAAAAATTTGGATTAACTGAGAACCTGTTGATGGTCCTACTTATTCCTGAAAAGATTTAGTTCTATAACCTACCCACTTTCAACTTTATAAGCCATTGAATTCCAGAAGCATCCAATAGCCAGTATGCACAATACAGCTAAACACCACTCTGCACTGGAAATGCTAAATGTTGCTATAATTAGTAGCATGACTGACACTGCAGTGTAATTTCTCTTTTCACTGCAGCCTTCAGAATTACTTACATCAAAATATGGATGTTTCTTATCAGTATGTGTTAGCCCAGCAAGCCTGGAATAATTTGGATTTTGCCAAAAATGCCGCTTCTAAGGTTGTTATGCTTGGTAACTCACCTGCACAGCCATGAATGAAAGTGAGTGAATTTCAGTGTGGTACCACACAAACCCATGGAGGCATGGAGAGGACACATATGGGTACAAAATGTACCTCACAGGTTTGCTTACAGCTAAAAGGAGCAGAGAAGAGAGGCTGAGAGAGGAAAAAAGAGATGCAGATAAGAGAGACTGACAGGCTGAGAGCTGGGGATATTCAACCTGGAGAAGATTCCAGGGAGACCTTAAAGGCCCTGCCAGTGTCCAAACAGGCTCTGAGAGAGCTGGAGAGGGACTTTGGATAATGGCTGGGAGTGACAGGACAAGGGGAATGGCTTCAAACTGCCACAGGGCAGGGTTAGACGGGATCTTAGGAAAAAATTCTTCCCTGTGAGGGTGCTGAGGCCTTGGCACAAGTGGCCAAGAAAATCTGTGGCTGCTTCATCCTAGCAAATGTTCCAGGGACAGGCTGAATGGACCTTGGAGCACCCTGAGGTAGTGGAAGGTGTCCTTGCCCATGGCAGGGGGTGGAATGGGATGGACTCTGAGGTCCCTTCCAACCCAAACCATTCTGTGATTTCATTTACAAGGTATGGCTCTCTTTCTTCCCCAGATGAAAGATAGGCTGGAGCTGGATGAGCTTTGAGATCCTTTCCAACCCAAACCATTCTGTGACTCTATAAAATGTTTCTACTGTCAGTGGTTCTGTTACCTTTGAGCCTGTAGGCATTTGTTCTCCTACTTTGCTTTAGCCATTAGTGTAAAGAATTTCTGTCAACTCTGTTTCCCTTCTAATGCTCTTTGTAACTATATGCCAGATAGAAATTTTTTTATGTATGGAAAAAAGCAAAATGGGGGAATTACAGGGAAAAAAAGGCACCTTCAATGAAGATTTTAAGATGCTGAGTTAGATCTGCAGGTGCTGTGCTAACCCAGTGCTCAGAGCACTTGAGCTAATGCCATCTGGAGGAAGTTATTTGTTGGGACAGGACAGTGTCTGAAACTTTGAAGTCAGGAATAAACAAAGCAAAGCAGCTGGAATCTGGCAGAAGAAGAAACGAGCCATTCCTATCAGCCCCTGCTATTAAAGGAATGAGAGCTCTGCACTGGAGTCGTTTTTACAGTCTTGGAAGTTTATTCTTGCTCCTGAAGAGAGCTGCTTCAACTGGGGAGTAGAGGGAGGATTGTTTTGAAATTTTAGGAAGCAATATGTAGGTAATTGCAGTAATTATGATTCTGGTTTTATACTGAAAAATAACTTGGGTCTTGATCCTTCAAATCCCTCCCTGTTTATTGTCTTGATGGGGAGAGATGATTTACAAGAGCATGGACTGACAGGACAAAGGGGAATGGCTTCAAAATGAAAGAGAGTAGGTTTAAATTAGATATTGGAAAAAAATTCTGGACTGTGAGGGTGGTAGCACAGATTGCCAAGAAAATCTGTGGCTGCCCCATCCCTGGAAATGTTCCAGGCCAGGTTGGATGGGACTTTCAGCAACCTGGGATAGTGGAAAGTGTCCCTGCCCATGGCAGGGGTTGGAACTGGATGGGCTTTGAGGTCCTTTCCAACCCAAACCATTCTGTGATTTCATGATTACAATTTCACTTACAAGATATGGCTCTTTTTCATCCCCAGATAGATTTAAAATAGTTTTATTTAATATATGGACACCCAGTCAGAGGAGTTAAAGCACATGGTTTTCATTTGGCTCAAAAGTCAAGACTTGTTTAGTCTTTTTATTTTGCCAAATAGAAAAATGTAAAAAGAAAGATTTTAAACATTTTTCTTTGTTCTTACTGTTGCCATATGGTGTGAATAACCAAAGCTCCCTCCAGTGTGGTTAATTCCATTTTCCTTTGGCACACATTCATGACACCCTTTATATATGGCATATTCTGAGTGTGACAGTACCTCTTAGAGAAAAACTCCCTTCACAGGTCACTGGATGGTTGACACACCATTAATTTTTATACTTCTGTTAACAAAGGTCTGGAAATTTAGTACTGTACATGAATTTGTTACAGAGTGCCAAGAACAGGAAAAATCTCTGATCTGAAATGTGACCTTTTCCATCAGTGGGTCACCAAGATGTTTTCAGTCACTGATGAGTTTCTACCAGCCAAGGGCTCTCTTACCAAGAGTGTCAGTTTTCACAGTTCATATGAATTTATGCTATTAGATGGTGACAATGGATTTGGAAAACTGGAGGTCACTTAAGGTCACATGCTCCATTTATTGGATTTTAACAAGGAAAATTGTTATAAATACACCTAACTACATGATTACAAAATTGTACTGAGTACTCCCAGAGCCTCTAAAAAAGGGAGGGAAAGCCATGAAGATTACCTGCCTGCTTGCCCTTTCGTACTTTGTAAAGGAAAAAAAAAAATTCCATTTTTATGGTGTATCAAAAGATTTTAACCATTGCAGGTTGCATATCTGTGCTGGTGAGGAACTCAGTGTTAAAGAGGAAACCATCTTAATATTGATTATGAGCTGCTCTCTTGTGAGGGGAAGACATAAAATAGAATATCACATAATTAAAGAAGGAGCAGACCAGGGGCTATACAAGGATTTAAACCAGTCTGCCTCTGTTTGTGTCTTTATTCCCATACCCCTCCCTGCATGTGTATATAAAGTGTTTTATGCACTGTGCATGCACAAAGTTGCACTCAGCAAAAGGTAATAATGATAAAACACATGTGAGAGTAACTTGGTAGTTACATTTTTGGGGCCAGTGCAGAGTTCCAGGACTAGCAGCTTTCTATCCTGGGAAGTTACAGTCATGGAGCAGAATCTCCCATTTAGCTGAAATATGATATCCACAATTTTTTCACAGTTAAAATGCTGAAAATCCATGTTTTGTATTTTCTGTGTGAATTTAACAAAGTCAGAAACTTCAGATTTCTGCCTTTAAAAAAGGGCTATGTTGACTTTGGGTACTTCTAAGTTAAAGATATTTTGATAGCTCAGGAACTGGTAAATTTTCTGTTGAGCAAGTAGATGGAATTATTCTTTTTATTTTTTTCCCGTCTTTTAGCATTTTATAACTATTGTAAAATTGGCCTGTAGTATATCTGTAAAATATATTAGAGTATGTGCTAGGAGGAATGCAGACTAATATGATACTTTCTTTTAGCACTCCCAGAATCAAAGACTTTAGAAGTTCTGACAGAGCCTTGGGATAAGGGAATTATTATTTTCTTTTTTCCTTCCATTTTTTCTTTTTTCCTTTTTTTTTTAACAAACCTGAAAACAGCTGTTGAAACAATGACATCATGGAATGTGACATGACTGTGGAAATTATTAAGAAAGTCAAGCTTTGAAGGCATCAAACTACATCCAGTTCTGGAGAGGGGCTTTAGTAGAGGATGGTTTGCCAGGTTTCCTTGGGCATTGCACACTCACGTCTTTACTGTGTCATTTTCTTTCTGACCAAACAAACTCTTTGCTTTTCTTCTCTGCAGCCTTTTTGTATCAAACACGGCTACAGACTGTGTTGGGGTTTGATCCAATATTGCCAGGAGGCTGTTCCTGAGCTGTGCCCTCGCTGTTTGCCTGTCTGGCAGCTCTGTGGTGTTCTCACCCCAGTGGTCCCTCAGGCTCGCTGGATGTCACAGCTGAGGGCTTGGGGACAAGTCTAGGCCTGCAGGAGCTCAGGGTCACCTTTGACTGAGAGGTTCCAAGGTGATGGTGAAGGAAAGGAGCCGGTTCTGATGGAGGGTTTGGATTCAGAGTTTTATTCCTGGCCCAAAGGCCTGTGAATCTAGAAACTGCTCCAGCAGAACTCCCACAGCATGGCTGCTGGCCCTTGGAACCAGGGAGAGGGGAGGGAAGGAGCACAGGTGACACCAACCAGGTACAGGGGGAAGAGGACACTGTCCCTTAGGACATTGTCCCTTAGATGGCCCAATGTCTTTCCAGGGGTGGAAGCATCTTTTGAATCCTGCCAAGCACTCGACGCCCTTCTGGAATGGCAGGGTTGACAGGCAGCTCTCATCAGGGGTCAGGATGTGGAAAGGAGGAATGATTGACAAACCTGGCAGGGAATCATCTGGGAGGGGCCTGGGATATCTGGGACACACCACAACGTGACTAGAATCCCAAAATCCCAGAATGTTTTGGGTTGGAAGGGACCTTCAAGACCATCTCGTTCCCACTCCCTGCCATGAGCAAGGACTCTTTCCACTGTCCGAGGTTGCTCCAAGCCCTGTCAAACCTGGCCTGGAACTTTTCCAGGGATAGGGCAGCCACAGCTTCTCTGGACACCCTGTTCCAGGTCCTCACCACCATCACAACCAAGACCTTCCCAATATCCCACCTAACTCTGCTCTGTGTTAGTTTAAAGCCACTCCCCCTTGTTCCATCACTCCATACCCTTGTGGAATATCCCTCTCCAGCTCTCTTAGAGCCCACTTAGGTGCTGGAAGGCTTCTCTAAGGTCTCCTCAAAGCCTTTTCCTCTCCAGGTGATGTGCTGATTCCCTGAGGACACAAAAAATGCTCCTGTGCTCTTCCTGAATAGCAAGAGGCTGTGCTGGCACAGATTTCTCCATGTCCTGCCTTTACTGCCTTTGGCCTCACTCGTGTTTGACTTCCCAGGCTGGCTGCTGTTCTAGCAGGAAAAACACTGATGGAATTTTATTTTAGCAGTGGGGTTTTGTTTTAATTAGCCATTCGAGGCGTGCTTTGCTGCCAGTCAGATGAATGCAGATGACTGCTTCAGTGGCATAGTAGATAATTAACTGGGGTGAAAGAAAGCCTAACTTTTTTGTTTTATTGGGAAGATAGTGTTTTAATTACCTAGTCTATCACAGAGGAAGGGAGAATTGTTACAGCTTATTGGAATAATAACAAGCTCCAAGACTTTGCTGTTGTACAGATATGTTTGTTTTGCTTGTAGCTGCTGCACTTGAATGTCCCCAGGACAGCTGAAATCTCAAAATGCTCTTTCTGTATTTGAGTGAATGCTGTGCTGTTCTCCCAGTGCCATTCCTCCTGAGTTCCTTCATTCTTTGTCTCTACCCTGATCCATGGCTGCCTCTCCCTCCCTGCTCCATAATTGATTCATCTGGTCTCCTTCCTTTGGCTACACTAACTTTTGCCCATGGCTTTTCTGTGGATCCCATTCCAACACTGTGGAAAACACCAGAAACACCAGTACATATATATATATATATATATTTGAAATAATTCTGGGCCTACTGAAGATTATAGATATATATGTGTGTGTGTATGGTGTATCTGTATGGAAATGCAACCCAGTGTATATATAAAGCTCAGGTCCTTCCAGTACTTTAAANCCCACCTAACTCTGCTCTGTGTTAGTTTAAAGCCACTCCCCCTTGTTCCATCACTCCATACCCTTGTGGAATATCCCTCTCCAGCTCTCTTAGAGCTCACTTAGGTGCTGGAAGGCTTCTCTGAGGTCTCCTCAAAGCCTTTTCCTCTCCAGGTGATGTGCTGATTCCCTGAGGACACAAAAAATGCTCCTGTGCTCTTCCTGAATAGCAAGAGGCTGTGCTGGCACAGATTTCTCCATGTCCTGCCTTTACTGCCTTTGGCCTCACTCGTGTTTGACTTCCCAGGCTGGCTGCTGTTCTAGCAGGAAAAACACTGATGGAATTTTATTTTAGCAGTGGGGTTTTGTTTTAATTAGCCATTCGAGGCGTGCTTTGCTGCCAGTCAGATGAATGCAGATGACTGCTTCAGTGGCATAGTAGATAATTAACTGGGGTGAAAGAAAGCCTAACTTTTTTGTTTTATTGGGAAGATAGTGTTTTAATTACCTAGTCTATCACAGAGGAAGGGAGAATTGTTACAGCTTATTGGAATAATAACAAGCTCCAAGACTTTGCTGTTGTACAGATATGTTTGTTTTGCTTGTAGCTGCTGCACTTGAATGTCCCCAGGACAGCTGAAATCTCAAAATGCTCTTTCTGTATTTGAGTGAATGCTGTGCTGTTCTCCCAGTGCCATTCCTCCTGAGTTCCTTCATTCTTTGTCTCTACCCTGATCCATGGCTGCCTCTCCCTCCCTGCTCCATAATTGATTCATCTGGTCTCCTTCCTTTGGCTACACTAACTTTTGCCCATGGCTTTTCTGTGGATCCCATTCCAACACTGTGGAAAACACCAGAAACACCAGTACATATATATATATATATATATATTCCCAGGGCAGAAAATGATGCAGGGAAAAGCACAGTGCAGCACAGTGCAGATTACAAATGGAATNTATATATATATATATATTTGAAATAATTCTGGGCCTACTGAAGATTATAGATATATATGTGTGTGTGTATGGTGTATCTGTATGTAAATGCAACCCAGTGTATATATAAAGCTCAGGTCCTTCCAGTACTTTAAAGGCATCCAAAAATCTGGAAAGGGTATGGACTGATAGGACAAAGGGGAATGTCCTGAAACTAACAGAGTGTAAGGTTAGATTGGAGATTAGGAAGAAATTCTTCCCTGTGAGAGTGGGGAGGCCCTGGCACAGGGTGCCCTGAGCAGCTGTGGCTGTCCCTGGATCCCTGGCAGTGTTCCAGGTCAGGTGGGATGGGGCTTGGAGCAACCTGGGGTAGTGGAAGGTGTCCCTACCATGACAGGGGTTTGGAATGAGACAGTCTTGAAGGTCCCTTCTCCCCCCAAACCATTTTGTGATTCTGTATGTGCACAGAAATTCATCCCTTTGATTGGTGAGGAGAGTTCTGGTGGCTAAAGCAGCACCCTCTGAGGTACCTCAGAACTGTGGGCAGCAAGGGTGTCTGTGTGCCTGTATTTCCATGGAAAATGGAGATGACTTCAGCAAAGTTCAGCCATTTGTCACAGACAGCAAATATTGACTTTAGTTTTCTTTTATTTTATTTTTTAGGAGAGGATGCTGCCGCTCATCTGAATCCACATCTTCCTGCAGCAGGGGTGTCAGTGCAGCTGCCTGGCATGAACACAGAGAACGAAACACAGAGTCTGAGCAGTGCATGTGGAGATTCAGATTCTTCAGGGACAGACACATTTTAAAGCTTAGGGCTGTTTATGACAGTATCTGTCTGAAGATATTGTCACTGGGACATTTGTCTGTCTAGTGTGATAGTCTGGCTTTTCCATCAAAATAACAGTCTTTCAGTACTGATCATTTTCTACTATTTTTCTTCTAATTTTGTTATTATTTTACATGATTCCGTCTGTGAATATATCAATTATTTTTAAGCAAGTATAATACAGTTTTTTCAGACTCATCATGAGTTGAAGACAATAAAGGCCTTTTAAATATTTACTGTATTACAGGTGAACATGAAGGTGGTTGGTATTGGTATTAAAATCCACTGCAGAAGTGTTTCTCACTTATGATAAACCTCTTGGCTCGATATCCCATCAGTACTGTCAAAATGTTGAGCCAAAGGGAAATGCATTTGGAACCAAAGTCTGCAAGAGAAATGTGTTTCTAGGTATCATCAGAACTTGTTCATCCTTAGAAGACCACTGTGACAAGCCAGTAATTCCAAACTGTTTGAGAGGAAGACCTCTAGAATTTGTATTGTTATTATGAAGAATTTATTTTTTTAGACTTAAAAGAATTTCTCAGCATTTCATGATTGTTTCCCTAAAGATTATTTTACCATCTTGAAGTGTGAAAATGAGAGATTGTGTGGGTAAGGTTATTTCTTTACACTTTTAATGTAATTTTTTTTTTTCTTCTCATGAGACAGAATTAATTCCTGCAGTTTCAGCCCTTTAGAATCGTGACAATCTCAGCTGGAAATGCCACAATAATGATTAATAGAAAGAGTGTGTGGACACAATGCCACTCTCCCAGGGACTGCTCCATCTTTGTGTTGCCTCTGTCAGGACAAGGTGGTGGATCCAGGAGAAAGATCACCTGCCCCAAACAGCCTCCAAGCAAAATGAAAAAGAGGAATTCAGACAGGTTCTAGTAGAAAAACTGGGAAAGAAGCTCTTTTCTAAGCAGGGCAAACACAGCTTTTGCTCTGTTCCTCATCATTATGAGAGGCACTTGGTTGTTGCAGATACTCATAGCTGTGAGCAGTTCCCATTACTCTTATTTTCTGCAGCCTGCATTGATTTCATCTTTCCTTAGCAGAGAAATAGTAGAAGTTTCTTTTGGCTTTATGTTGATCTCATTGACCACAAGGTTCAGTTCATCTGCAAGGGTAAATGGAAAAAAGAGAGAGAGTTTCAGCCCTTCAAGGTCAGTAATATCCCCAGGATTCAGCTTTCAGGGGTGTCTTAAGCACCTTCAGGGTTGTGCTCCTGTCTGTTGTGACAGGCACATAATTAGATTTGGGTGGGGGTAAAAGAGTGTCAGGCTCTGTGCAAAATGCAAAATCACTTACAAAAAAAAGGAAAAGCAGAAATGAGAATCACAGAGCCATGGAATTGTTTGGATTGGAAGGGACCTTAAAGCCAGTCTTGTTCCACTCCCTGCCCTGGGCAGGGACATCTTCCACTAAACCAGGGTGCTCCAAACCTGGTCTGGAGCACTGGCAGGGATGGCCCAGCCACAACTTCTCCTGGCAACCTGTGCCAGTGTCCCACCACCCTCACAATCAAGAACTTCCTCCTAAGATCCAGTCTCTGAGATGGCATCTCTGGGGGCTGGGTTCCAGCCCGTGATGCCACAACCCCTGGCACCAGCAGGGAGCTGCTTCTCAAGGTTCTGGTGCTGTGACCAAGATCTGCACAGTTCTGTTCATTGCTGCTCTCTGTGGAACTGCATTTTCAATCACACTATTGACTCAATCAATGCTTTGTATAAACAACAGCTTCTCTGGGGAGGATGGAGATGTTCTTGCTACAAGTGATTGCACTGAAACAAGTGAGAGGATAAGGAAATGCAGTGGAAAGGGCAAGAGCTTCTTAAACTTAAAGCTTTCCTGCAAGAGCAAACCTTCCTGAAGCTGTGTTCCAAGGGCTCTGTCATTCTCCTGGGTGGTTCAGGCTGCTGATGTATAATTTAGGTCCCCTTTGTTGCAGTGTAAAGAGCAGTTGAGCTGCTCCTGTGCCCAGGGCTGCAAGGCTGGGTCAGGACTAAACAAAGTGCAGCAACTGAATTGAGAACATGCAGAGAGCTGACAGATGAGGGATGGAGATGGGATGGGAGGCAGCAGATGGATACACAGGCAAGGAGACTGTTTAGGAAAGGATGAGGCAGCCCAACCAGTGGGAGAGGCCATCAGCTCATAATCCCAGGAAAATTACTGCGTGGGGTTTTATTGTCTGCAATGCTGAGCATCTCACATTTTGTTCCAATTATCTTTTCTTGCAATTAATCAAAGGTGTTGTCATTGTCATTGGCTGAATTGTGGAAAAATTTTGAGGAAAATATGTCAGGAAATGCCCAGTGAATACCATTTTCAGTCAGTTTTAACAATTCCCCATAGGGCTGTGTTCTCTCCCAGCTTGTCGTGACTGACTGATCTTTTTGGAAGCTTCTGGGTTCCTGGCACTGGGCTTCAAAGATGTGTTGCTGGTGGGGATTACACCATGGATGGCAGTGGGATCTGCTAATCCTTCATCCCCACTGCAACCTCTGCTGTTCCTATTCAAAGAGCATTTTGGAGAGGTGAAAAAAGTGCAAACTCTTGGCTTTGCCTTCCTCCAGGCTTCCCCAAAACAATGTGTCCTTGCCACATAAACATAAGGGAACTTCTGTAAATCTGGCACTCCATGCATGGATCATATTACAATTATTTATATTCCTAGGAAAAGCCAGGGGGAGAAGGGAGGATTGCTTTAGTTTTTATCTGAGTCTCCATTTTGACTTTGAAATAGAAAAAAAACCCCTAAACGTATCTTCTAGAAATTTATCTATTTCTTACTTTTGGATTCAGTCTTGTATTTCAGGTTCCTGTAAGTAGTTTTCCGGAGTTGGAAATGGTAAGCACATGTTCTGTGAGCACAGCCAAGCCTTGATAAGGAATTTTTCTGTCTGCATCTCCAAGTTCCATTTTGTTTCTACAGCTTTTATGATTGAAAATGCACATTTCTCATGGGCACTCAGAGAACTGAAACAGCGTGATTTGCAAGCTTGCTAAATGGATTTCTTCCAAGCCAGTCATTGGGGTATGTCATCAAAGCTTAACAGCATCAAATAGAATTCCATCCAGGAAAAGTATTAAAAAACCACCTCTACACAGCTCTGTTTTTCAGTTAAATCTCAGCAGCAGAGAGGTGAGGGGGTAGGGAGGGTGTTACTGGATTTCAGGATTGCAGTGTGGAAACCAAATCCCTGGCTTTATTTTTTGGTTTGATTGAATTCCAGGTGAAGTTTGCTCGTGTCTTTCATTGGGAAAGCACTGGAACCAGGGGTGTTTGTTCATGGATTGGACTGGCAGTGCCAGGAGGGGACAAAACTGAAATGTCAGAAGCTTTCATATCTGCAGAGTATCTTTTTCTGACTTTGATGAGGAAAACCTGGTATTTTGGAAGTGAGGTGCTCAAGAATCCATGGCTTTTTTTCCCCTTTTCTCCCCTTCCTGAAGGTAAATGAGAGCTGCTGTATGGTGAGAGTGGTAGGACATGAGATTCCTGGCACAGGAGGGGATCCCAGCTCCCAGGCCAGCACTGGCTCTGGGACAGGACCCCAGCTGGTGTCACCCTTCCCTGCTCAGCTTATCTGGGTTTTCAGTATCAGAAGTGGAAAATTTCATGTGCACGCTCCATTTTATCTGAATTGTGGGAAATTGGATAAAAATGAGGTTTTTGTTATTCCTGTTCATAGCTGAGAGATGGAAGTTGTCAAAATTAGCTGCTAAAAACATGAGCTGACCTTCCCAGGTGCTCTCTGAATTGCTAGAGGATAACATTTCTGTCCTGATGGATAAAGAGGTGTGTGCCAACCTCCTCCCAGTGGATTAAGCCCTCGGATGTGTAAAATGACACGTGCAAAAATTCTGTTGGGTTCCAGTGTGAAATGCAGCCACAGAAGAGCTGGAACCCTGCAAGTGTTTAACAGCTCACTGTTAACACTTGGCACAAGCACTGGGGGCAGGATTGCATCCTCTGGGATTGTAACAACATGAGAAATCCATCCTTCCCCAAAGGTGTCCCAGTGGGGTTTGGTGTGTGGAACTGAAAGCTTCTCTATAAGCATTGAGATATTTGCCTGGTTGGCAGGATTGTTCCTATGGAGATCTCTCTTTTATCCCTCTTTTCCTGCTGCACTCCTGATTTAGATGCATGTTTTTCATAAGTTACCTCAAAATATTCATTATTTTCATTGTGTGTTGATACCTCCCCCAACCCTCCAGGACTTGAATGGGATTTTGCATCTTTGCTGCTGTGAATGTGGCCAGATCCCTTTTCCAAATCTCAGTGTTGTGGTGTCCTTGAGCCAGGTCAGGGAACCGCAACAAAAGGTTTTTCCAGAAATCCCAGATAAAATTATGGAAATCTCAGTGTGGTGGTGTGGCCAGCTGAGCAGAGGCCAGAATAAGTCCTGGGCTTTGTTGCTGTGATGTCAGTAACACAAACCCACAGTCCTGTATCCATGCCTGCAGCTTTTGTTGTATTTTGGGTAGGAGGGGAGGCCTGGTTTTGTCTTTTGCTCTCATTCTCTGCCTTGAGAGGTGAGCACAGAAAGGGGATTCTTACAGTTCAGGGGTTATTTTTTTCTTTATACTTCACTTCATATTTAGGTTAAAATAGAAAAAAGAGAGAAAAGTCAAGTGGAATCAGAAGCCTGTGAGGTGCCTTGATCATGGGGAAGGTGATTCCCCAATATTTCCAGTGCAAGAAAAGGCCAGTTTGGGAAGAGGTGCTTTTTCACCTCCTCTGTGGAGTTTTTTTGGGCCAGGGAATCATTGTCCTTCTGGTCAGACTTCATCCCAAAGGCCCCAGGCTCCCAGGCTGGCAGATCCTGCCCAGAGTTGTAAAGGACCTTGAAGGGGGTGTGAATCCCCTGAAATCCTTGAACTAAAAGCCAATGGGGCTCTTGCCCCTGGAATGGCTGTTGCAGGTCTAGGGCAGCTCCTAAAAAAAACATTTGGGAAGAAGAGACACAAAAAAATCACTCACATGAAGAGCTGAGCAGGTGCTGAGCAGAGAACTTTACAAAAGCCCAAAATAACTAAAAGCAGCTGGGAAGCAGCAATCCTGCTGCTGCTGCCTGCTGTGCTGATGAGCTGGAAGCCCCAGCAGCTTCCAAGAGGGAGCTCTGGGAGGAAGGAAGGCAGTGAACTCCCAGAAGTGCCACTCTTCATCCTGCCTACTCTGGGCAGACAAGGCAGCAGCTTGGACTCCTCAGGCCACTCTCTCAGCTCTCTTCTCTCCTGGCAGGGGTGCCCAGCCCTGCAAATTAGGGTTGCTCACACTTCCTATTGCCTTGACCTGGCTGCAGGCAGGGATGCAGCGGGGTCGTTCCCTGCTCTTCTAGAGGTCTCAGCACTGCAATTTGTTGCTGTCAGATGAAAAAGCCTCCCCTGGTCGATGCCTGTTCTTTAATACAGGTGCAGTTGTACTTCCCTGCAGCCTGTTATCACCTGGAGAGCTGAGTGTTTGATCACCATGGAAAAATCTTGCCACTGAAATGAGGACTCAGAGCTTATTTTTAATGGGTTCTGGGAGCTGCTGCTTGCAGTGACGGAGGATTTGGCTGGGTGAGTGGCATCCTGTCATTCTTTTTCTTTTTTTTTTTTTTAATTTTTTTTTACCCCCTTCTTTTCATGCCGGCAGTGTGGGAAGTGGTGCCGCTCCCGCGCGGCGTGCCCTTGGTGAAGGGCACTCAGCATCCTGCATCTGTCACACAAACACCATCTCCCCTCTCTGCTTCCCTTCCCTGCTGTGCTCCCTTAATCAGCACCTATGGCAGAGCAGCAGGCACCGAGCACGGATCAAAGGTGGCAGTCGCTGTGAAACCCGGCAACTGCTTCGAGAGCACTTAGCTGCTAATGCCGAGTGTTTAAAGCAGCTTTCCAGGCAGCCCCGTGCCAGGTGCTGGAGACTCAGGGATTCCTCTCTGGCCCTTAAGCTCTGCAGCTCAAGGCTGAGGGGGATTTCCTGTGCTGGGGCTGCTGAGCTGTTGCCTCTTTGAACAGCTGATTTTGAGTCACAGTATTCAAAAGGACCTTAAAGACCATCCAGTTCCAATCTAGGGACGCTTTCCACTAGCCCAGGTTGCTGCAAGCTCCATCCAGCCTGGCCTTTTGCTTTGTTTTGCTTCCCCAGATCAATTAACTCATCTTTGCCATAAGATGAGTTTTCTTTTTAAAAAGAGTCGCATTTTGGTCTCCTCTAACTGTGGTAAGGATGTTTTTCAGGGTGTGAAATGCCTGTGGTTTTGTTTAGGTTCTTTATACAGGCAATACTGGCTGGTTTCTGCAAGTCCTGCTTAGTCTGGGAGGGTCCAAAGGGTTGAGATGCGGACTGTACCACAAAGAGGCATTCTTATGGGAAAAAAAAGAGCAGGAGTGTGAGTCAGAGGGTGACAGATTCTGCTTTCATGCTTGTAGCAACAGTTTTGCATCTTCTCCTTGTAGTGTTTGACAGGTAAAGGTCCTTGAGGGAGTAACTCCTTGTTTTTCTCTGCACCGGGCCAGTAAATAACAGCCAAGAACTGTTCATCCCTGCCTACTCTGAACTACTTGTGTTCTTATCTTAATTGCTTCATTCTCACGACCCACTCTCAATCTTCTCAGAAAATCAGAGCCTTGAACTTCATTCCAGGATCTTGAGGAAATCTCACATCTCCCTGCCATTTCCCAGCCTCTCTCATCTACAAGAGCAAGCCCCTTCTCTCCCCGCTTGATGCAGTCTGAATTTCCTGGGGGATTATCTAAACAGAGCCCACGTGATCCATCTCTCTCAACCCCTCTACAAATGGGAAGGCATAAATCACGGGGCCCTGCAAATAAACACAACTGGCAAGATGTTATTTTCCCCTGTCTGAAGTACCAGCAGTTCTTTCATCTGCTGCCTCCTGGAAACGTGTCTGTTCAGAGAAAGCACAACCCTTCCCATGTACACACAGTGTTTTTCTGCCACTTCTCCTCACAAGCTGTAATGGGAACCCTGCACCAGAAACACTCAAAGAAATGCAGCCAAGTGAATACCTCTTACTGTTTTCACTTCTCTTCAGCTTGGCTCTGAAAGCTGAAAGCATTCCTGTTTGTGAGGAAAGGAATGGTTGGCTAAGAAAGGGAAAATCCTGACCGTGAAATCCCGCTGCAGCTTAATTTTCAGACTTGTGACTTTTTGTGTTATAGTTGGGGAGTGTTGGGCATCATTAATTCTGAAAATATTTTTTGTAAGCTGAAGGAAGGGTAAGTTCTTGCTGTAACGAAAACAACTCGGAGCTGAACACTTAAAAATGCTACAAAAACTGGAGATGTTTTTACAGTTAAGCCTCGTCTGGAGTTCATTTAAAATAATCATGTTTACATGGAGGTGAATTAGTGAGTGGAGCTCTGCCAGTGCCTCACCAGAGTTAGAAGTACCCAGCCAAGAATTATGACCCTGGTAATTCAGTCCCTTTCCTGCTGCACCCCCAGCTATGTGCAAGAACCCAGAGGCAGAAAGGCCAATCTGGAGGGGAGGTGGCACCCAAATTTGCTTTAATCAGTGATGAATGTTGTAAAAATATTCCTTGGGGAATAATTGCTGGATCCATGCTTTTCCTTTCAGTACAGAACAACTATTTTTCTGTGTGTAACAGGTGCTGCCAGATGGGTCCTGATGCTGTGACTCTACTGAGGGTGGGATTGCCTTTGGTGGGCAGTGAAGGTGTCCACACCTCTGCTATTCCTCTGTACTTCTTTATGGTTTTTGGAACAGGCTCTCTGGAATGTGAGCCACCTCTGCTCTTGGAGACTCCTCCTTTGGGCTAAGGTGGGGTTTTCTGTTCATTCCCCACATCCCTGGATGGTTGGGATCAGGGCTGGTAGAGATGAGCCCAGCCCAATGCTCATTTTCCACTAGGACCCTTGTCCTGAGAGCCTCTAAGTGAGCAAACCTCATCTTCCAAACCTTTCTTTGAGGAGCGTTGGCTGCTAAATCTGTGTTTGGAATTAGCAGTGGCCCAGAGGGCTCCATGCAAGCATTTGCTCCACTCTTGTCCTTAGTTGAGCTACTCCTTACTTGGGAGTAAAATACACTTTTGAAATGAATTTTGCATCTGATGCACATTTGTAATAGCAGGGAATGGCTCTGGCATGTCTGGGCTGTGTGATCCTTCCAGGAATTTGAGAAAGCCTTTCTCTCCCTGTCTCCCTGAATGGCAGGATGGCTTCCCAGAGAAGGTCTGTGAGCAGTCACACAGAGCAAAAGCTTTTTGGTTGTGCTTTGATGATCAAAAATGCAGTTGCCTTGAGTGTCAGCTGACATGAGAAAGAGCTTTATTTCAGGCAGCCTCTGCTGTTTTTAGTTAATGGGAGCTCGTGGTTGTTGCAGTGCCTCTCCTGACCCTCGTCTCGTCTCCTGTCTCTGTCTGCCGCTAGCGAGCTGTCACCGGAGATGCTCTTCCTGCCTGGGCTCTCAGCCTGCTCCTGGAGATGCTGTTCCTGCTCAGCCTGGGCCTGGCAGACTGGACCTGTCCTTGCCAGGCTGTGTGTCAGCAGGGACACGTGGCCTGGCAGCTGCTCCATGCTGGAAGCTCGGTTGGTGTCGTCTTCCTTGTTACTGCACCCTGTGCTGGCCAGGAAATGTCAGCCATGGGGCTGCCAGCTCAGGCTTGGCTCAGCCACCCTCATCCCTCTGAAGGGAAAGGTAGACACAGGGAATCGTGGAATGGTTTGGGTTGGAAGGGACCTTAAAGGTCGTCTCATTCCAACCCCCTGCCACGGGCAGGGACATCTTCCACTAGACCAGGTTGCTCCAAGGAAATAAAAGGAGTTGACAAGGAGCAGGTCGCAAAGGTACACAAGGTTACAAATGGCACTGGAAGGTGCCAAGCAGGTAGGGACAAGCAGGGGGTGTGTGTTGGTGGCAGATGGGCTCTGTGCTGGGTGCTCACTCCTTTGGGTCTGGATCTGTATGACCATGAGATCTCTTTCTCCAGGTGAAAATAGGCTGGAGGAATCTTGATAAGGTGAAAAGGAGATCACTTTATTACAGTGGCCTGCAAGTTCCTTTTTTGTGGGTGTTACTGCTGCTTAATGTTGGGGATCAAATTCTTCCCTGCTATAAATCTGCCTGTGGCTCTTTGGCTTTTATGGCAGCACAGCCATTTACTGCATCTTGTTATTCCCTGGGTCTGTGCCTGGATGGTTCCCCAGCCATGTCCTGCAGATGTCTGGAATCACAGCCATGGATCCATGGTGCTCTGTTGGGTATTTGCAATCCAGAGCATCTGCCCAGAGAAGCTGAGGCTGCCCCATCCCTGGGAGTGTCCAAGGCCAGGCTGGCCAGGCTTGGAGCACCCTGGGATGGTGGAAGGTGTCCCTGCCCTTGGCAGAGGGTTGGAGCTCCATGAGCTTTAAGGTCTCTTCCAACTCAATCATCCTAGGATTCTATAATTCCATTAAGAACTTATTAATTAGGCTGCCTTGTATTGCACAGTAAATTGGGTGTGTTGACAGCAGCCTGTGGTCCAAAAGCTACAGATGCCACTGCTCTGAGCACTCCTCACTAACTCATTAGCTTTTAATTTGTGTAAATAAAGATTCTCCTTACTGCTTTTTCCTTTTTTTTTTTTTTTTCTCATCACTTTTGGGGCTGGGAGAGCTCTTTGCCAGCTGCTCTGCCCACAGATCTTTTTTTCCAGATAACAAATCTTGAGACCAGCAGCTGAACCATGACACGCTGCCATTTTAACGAGCTGTAAATTTAGAGCATCTTGGCATATTTGGGAAAAATATAAATCATAGGTTACTCCTGAGGGTTTTTTTAATTTTTTTTTTAATTTCCAAAGTGAACAAGTAGCCAAGCATTAGGTTTCTTTCAGCAGTGACAGGCTAATTGTTTCAAAATGGGGCTGTGAAATACGTTGAGTGCTGCAATGCGGGATCAGCTGGAACATCTGTTCCTGAAAAACGCCGTGTAGGAACATGGCTTCTAAACAGAGATAAGCCAGTTCAAACAGGATATGAGGGAACCTTGCAAAGCTGAGAAAACTGCTGTCATGACAGCTGTAAAACCAAAAACCTCTTGGAAATGCAGCCTGGGAATGCTGCTCCTAAACAGAAGCAGAGGAGAACCGATCTGGGTTTCCAGGCACGTTCCTCTCGCAAAGCCTTTAAAAAGTTCCTTGCTCATTCCTGTCTGCAAGAGCATTTTGCAAGCTCTGAGATGGCTTGGGAAGGCAGTGCTCACATGAGGAAATCAGCTGGGAATTCTTGTGGGTTTCAGGAAATGCAAGGCAGTTGTCACAGGTTGGATTTTCCCTGCGCCGTGGCCACCACCAGGAGCATGGCACAGATTTGGATGGATGCAGGACAATTGTTGTGCTTCATCTGTTATTTTTACAGCTATTTCTGCATCCTGCCATGTGTCTTTGTTAGGGAAAAGACCACCTTGGATTAGGTTTTTTTCCAAAAGATATTTGATGGAATGGGAATTGAACTGTGCAAAGTAATTTTCACATGGCAAACGAAACATCTGGATATTAGGATAAAGATTTTTGGATATTAGGAAAAGGTTTGGACTCAAATATGAGGAAGAAGTGTCTCACCCAGTGGGTGGTTGGGCACTGGAACAGGTTTCTCAGGGAGTGCTCACAGCACCAAGCCTGACAGAGCTCAAGGAACATTTGGACAATGCTCTCAGGAACAGGATGGGATCCTTGGAGTGTCCCAGGATTTGGGCTGGATGATCCTTGTGGTTCCCTTACAATTCAGAATATTCCATGATTTGTGATCTGAAGTTTTCTTCTGCTTGGATTTTGGATAGTTTAGAGTTAGGTAAAAGCAATACATACATTTCTGAGGCAGCTCAAGCACCTGATCAAATTCTGTTTTTTCATGTCCCTGGGAGTATTTGAATTGTTTGGGTGGCTGCTGCTGCTGGTAAAACTGGCACTAAATGGAAAATTTATCCACACCAAATGGAAAACTTAAGTGTGCAAACACTTTGAGTAACATGAAAGAAGCTCTGAAAGGAGAAGGGCTGAGGACAAGCTTAGAAACATGGAAGTATTTTGGGTTACTGTGCCCAAGCTTCAATTTCACAAGATATTTAAAACACTTCCCTACATTTAAATATAAGAATACTTGTACCAGCTTCAGCGAGCCCCTTCTCTTGGGTAAATTTAGGCAGAGGCTCAGATGTCTCAGTGGATGAGAAAGGACAAGGAGTCAGCAAGTTTCCTCCTCAGAGCCCAAATAGTGACAACTCCGAGTAAATCTTGGCTGAGTACATAAAGCAGATGAGTGCAAAAACCACTGTGATAAATGCTCTACCAGTCCTTAAATCTTGCTGATCTTTAATCTGATAACTTTTCCTCCTTCAGACACACTGGTGGGTATAGGATTTCATCCCTCAGACTGTGCTGGTGTGTGTGGATGCATTACATGTTGTGCCTCAGGGCAGCCAGCTCAAGCAGAAATTAGGAATCTGGGTTTTTCAGTAAGATATAGACAGTTTTTAATCTGTCTTTTGTTAAGTTTATTCTTTAGCAGAGAGCTTTCTCACTCATCCAGGAAATGCTGCTTTAGAGGTGCTGGTGCTACAAAGCCAGATTACACACGGGCTCCTGGTGCTTGCAGTGGAGATTAAATAAAATAATTTCTCTTGCTGCTGCCTGTGCTCTGTCCCTGTCCCTGCTGAGGGATTTGTTCCAGATGATGGTGGGTGAGGAGGGAGGTGTGCTCTGTCCCCTGTGCACCCCTCACAGGTGATGTCCAAAGGATGAATGGGCCAAACCCCACCACCCTCTTCTGCAGCTGAGCTGAGAAAGGGCTGCAGGAGGATCTCCTGCTCCTGTTTCTCTGCCAACATCATCTGGCCCTTCCCTGCACCTTTCAGGAATCACCACAGGTAGCAGGGAATGACTGAAAATCCCTTGTGTTGGTCAGAGGATGGAGCAAACCATCCATCTACAGCTCCCTGAAAGGAGGTTGGAGTGGCGTGGGTCGGGCTCTTCTCCCAGGGAACAAGAGACAGGAGCAGAGGAAACAACCTCAAGTTGCACCTGGGGAAGTTTAGATGGGATATTAGGGGAGATTTCTTCATGGAATGGCTTGTCAAGCACTGGAACAGGCTGCTCAGGAATGTGGGGGAATCACCATCCCTGGAAGGGTGTAAAAGGCCTCTGGATGTGGCACTTGGGGACACAGCTGAGCCCATTTCACTGCTGCTTTCCTGGTCTGGGCGCCCCTGTGCTGGCACTCCCTGGGTGATTCACCCAGCCTTGGGATGCTCAGACTCCACACTGTGCTCTCTGTTTGTGCTCCTGCATCCCCTCCNCCCCTGTGCTGGCACTCCCTGGGTTATTAAACTGTGCTCTCTGTGCTCCTGCATCCCCTCAGGTGGGGCTGGGCTGCTCTGTCCTCTGCACTGGCAGAGTTCACTGGGGCAGCCCCACCTCCTTTCAATCCCAAATATCCCCATTTCTGAGGATGATGAGTGTTCCAACAGCAGCATGGTGAGGAGTTTCAAAGCCTGTTGTTCAGCATTGGAGTCACCAGTGTTACATTTGCTCTTACTGATGAGGACTGGCTGCAGTGCCAAAATGTCTGTATGAACGAAAATAGCAGAGCCTGTTCCTGGTGCCTTCTGTTTGTAAAGAGGATTTCAGAAAGCCATGGTTCCTGCAGCCAGAAAGCAGTGACAGTGATACAGGAACTTTGTGCAACAGCTGATTTAAACCTTTGATTTGGTTACAGGTTAATAAAGGCAAAACACCTTGCTTGGAGCATCAGACATTGACTTAAACCCAGCAGAAGCTCAGGAATTGAATTTGAATCCCAGCTTGGAAGACATCTCTCCATCAGGGGTGAGAGCTACTGCCACAAATCCAGATCACTCTGTCCCTGCTCTTGTGTGTGTCTTTTCCAGGATATTTTGCTGCTCCCTGTACTCTCTGCCATTCAAAGACCTTCCAAGTACCACAGCTGGGTGGGTGCTGTAATTTTTGTGGGGGTTTACCCCTCACACAGTGAGGAGATAAGCTCAGCCTTGATCCCAGCCTTTCCCAAGTGCTGGTTCTGACCCAGGCAGCCCCTGGCTCTCACTGACTGGCCAGGCCTGGCCCCACTCACGAGTCCAGCTGAGCTCCTTTGGCTGCTCTGGCTCCTCCATTGACCCCCAAATTAATCCTTGCACAGACTCCTCTCTCAGCCACCCTGCAGCAGGAGTGCATTTTTCATCCCTCTGCTGAGTTTACACGAGGTGAATTCTCAGAGCTGCCAGCGCCGGCGAACTTCCCAGGCTGCAGCAGAGACATTCCTGCCTCTGAGTGAAAACCCAAGGCTGAATTGGATTTCTCTTGTTTCACTAATTGGCTCAGCACTGTGGTTGGTATTTATGGCTTTTGTGCTGCTCCTTGATTTCTCGGTCTGTCTGTTTTGTTCAGCTGCTCCGACGGAACACGGGAATATCAGGCTCTCTTTGGGACGTGCCAGCAACTCAAGGAGTGGGTGAGTGTAGCCAAACAGATTTTCCACCTTCAGGAGCAGGGAAACTGCTGAACTGTTGCCTGTCTTTTGTTTAGCATGGGAGCTGCTGTGTGGATCAGTATTTGCTGTGTGTATTTCTCCAAAGGGAGCCACCGAGGAAAGGATTCTGCCTCCATCATCTGCAGATCCAGGAATTCTGCTTGGTCCACAAGGGGGGAATGGCCTGTAGATGAAACAGGGCAGATTTAGATTTAAGGAAGAAATTCTTGGCTGTGAGGCCCTGGTATAGGAGATCCAGGGAAGCTGTGGCTGCCCCATCCCTGGCAGTGTTCCAGGCTGGACAGAGCTTGGAGCAACCTGGGATAGTGGAAGGTGTCCCTGCCCATGGCAGGGGGTGGAACTGAATGTTCTTGAAGGTCCCTTCCAATCCAAACTATTCTGTGATTCCATGAATCTCCTTCTGAGATTTTTGTCAGATCCAGATTAGGCAGGAGTATAGCTGGGTACTGGGGATCTCATCCTACT
Source organism: Thryothorus ludovicianus (assembly GCA_013397245.1). Lineage (NCBI taxonomy): Eukaryota > Metazoa > Chordata > Aves > Passeriformes > Certhiidae > Thryothorus > Thryothorus ludovicianus. Next base: position 207,753 of record VZTB01011736.1, on the reverse strand, counting down.
GTAGAATTATTTCCTTTCATAACTATTATATTCCCTATTTTGGAAGCCCCCTGCTCCTCCAAAAGAGGTGTTTTCAGGTGGTTATGAGCCTATAAAAAGAGAAAATAAAAATGCTGAGAGAAATTTTGCAGACCCTTCAGTGACACTTCTGTGAGCAGCAATGGGAAAAATGCACCTGGGCTGCTCTCCTGGAGCTTTTGCCAGTGACTGATTCCTGGCAAAGTCTGTCTTCAACCAGCCTGGTATCAATGGCAGGGCTTCACCATCATGGGAGTCCCTGAACCCCTCCAGATCCAATGTAAAATGGAAACAAACAATTTATCTTATTTTTCATTACAATTTTTCGATTTACTCTTGGCCAACACAGCTGGAAAGGGAGAGGGGAATTGTTGGGGATGTGACTGGAGGTGATGCCACCACTGATGCTGTTCCTGCATCTGTTGCTAAATTGAGCCTTTGGAGACCATCCTTGAGTGGAAGTCAACCTGCAGCAGGTCCTTTGTAGGGAGAATGCTGGGTTTTTTTGGGACCTGAGCTGCCTGTTTGGCCATTTCCCCCAGGATCAGCTTCCCTGAGTTCATCAGGAGAGTGCCAGAGCCCTCTGGATTCCTTCTCATGGATTAAAGTAAGGCCTTTTCCCCCAAGGAGCTGCTGTAAAAAAGTAAAAAGAAAAACCTCAGCGGCCTCTTTATAACTTTTTATGCAGCCACATTCTAATTAAGAAACAAAACTCATCATAAATTGCTTTCCAAGGGACCTACTCCAAGTGGGGATTGAGGGCATTTGCCATGCGCCAGCAGAAACATTTAAAATGTGTTTTTAGAGTGCAGCAGTTTCAGCACAAGGGAACAGGCTATTGCAGCTCAGGGGATTTGAGTATTCCCCATCTGGGGGCCCTGAACAGTGCTTTGCTGAGGACAAAAATGTCTTAAGCAAGTACAAAAATCCCTTTTAGCTCAAGGATTCTGTGGATGGCCATGCTGGAAAACTGAAGCATCAGCAGGGAAAGTTGTTCCCTTGGTGCTCTGGTCAGATGTTGGCACTTCTGAGACCCAACCATCCCAAGGGATTCTGGATTAGTTTAGAGCCATTACCCCTTGACCTATCACTACATACCCTTGTATTCCCCCTCCCTCTTTTTATTTATTCATTTTTTTTTAAGCAGAAATGCTTCCACAGCAAGAAAAACACAAGTTTTGGTTAAAGAATTTAGTTTAAATTCCTGGTGAGGGGGCTCTGAGTTGACAGCCAGGGCTGGGGGGTGACTCCTCTGCCTGCCCTGTGTCAGGAATGAAGAGCCCAGCAGCCTCACAGCCCCTCTGCCAGCTGTGAGAGCCCTCACACCCCCAAAATCCCAGCTCTGAGAGCAGCCACACCACACCCCAGGGCAGGGCAAGGTGGGGAAGCAACCCCTGAGAAAAAGGAAATGACCAAACCCCGTTTCCAACCCTTGCAGGGGATTTGAAGCACTTTGGAGCCTTTCTCTGTGGCCTCAAGCCTGCCCAGAGGACGCTTGCCAGCTCTCCAGGCTTTTCTCAGTCAATTGCCTCAAAATTTACCATCCAATATTCCATCCTGACAGAGGGAGGGCTTTATCCCACTTTCCTGGGCTGGTGGGGGAGTGGGAAGGGGGCAGCCAGAGGAGACAGGCACCCTCTGTGAGCCAGGAACACTTGTGAGAGGGAGGAGAGGGAGGGCTTTGGGGCTTAAGAAAAATCTGCAAACGGTTTTTCTTCCATCCCTGGCTCCCTCTCTGGTGGTGCTGCTTCCTGGGCAGCACCATCAAACTCATCAGCTCCTGCCCCAGCCATGGGGGCTTTCCAGGAGTCTCCCAGGCACAAAGGGCTGCAGGAAAGCAAATTGGCAGCAAGAAGGGGCAAGAGCTCAGAGACAAATGGGGAAAGAGGAGAAAAACAAAGAGAAAAACAAACTGCCCCAAAATCTCAAGCTACAGATCAGTCCTTTTTATTTTCACCCTAATTTTCTGAGATGATTTCTGTATCCTCCTCTTTCTCAGCAGAGTCCAGCTGATTTTTCCCTCCCGGGGAGGGATGAGACTGCCCCTGTCAGCAGCTGCAGACAGACTGATTGCAATGTGTCACACATGCATATGTATAGATCTATTTATGTGCACATCTATATATAGGGGCTGCCCTGAGACTCTCTAAGACTGTCCAAGGGCACAGTCCCACATCACCAATCCCCCTCTCAAACTCCCCCTCCCCTTACCCCAAATTGGAAGGCATTTCAAAGTTGGATTGAAGGTCTTCGATTTCTGCACTGCCTTGGAAAAGTTCCCTGCTGCTGGAATCAGCATCTCCATTGAGGCACTGCATTCACAAGCTCTGCTCACCCCAACCCAGATCCTGGTACAAGAATTTGACTGTGAAAAATGTGACAACCCATTTATGAGCAGGCAGGATTTGGGAAGAGCCCCGACCTGGAGCAGTGGAGTTGCAACATTACCTTATGAATAGTAGGAAAGTTGAAGCCCATCTCTGTACTGGGAAATTCTGCCATGGATGTGGATGGGTGATTTAAGATAAGAAAATGCTTTGAGTGCTACATCCAGCTCTGGGGTCCCAAATATTGGAAGGACATGGACCTGAGGGAGCAAAGATGCTCCAAGGGCTGGAGTGCCTCTGCTTTGGAGACAGGCTGAAAATTGGGGGTGTTCAGCCTGGAGAAGAAAAGGTTCTGGGGAGACCTCAGAGCCTCTCCCAGTGCTTAAAGGGGCTCCAGGAGAGCTGAAGAGAGATTTTGGACAAGGGCCTGGAGGGACTGGACAAGGAGAAAGTACTTTAAACTCAAAGTTTTGGACAATAGATTGGATATTAGAAAGAAATTCTTGACTATGAGGATGGGGAGGCCCTGGCACAGGGTGCCCAGAGGAGCTGTGGCTGCCCCTGGATCCCTGACAGTGCCCAAGGCCAGGCTGGGCAAGGCTTGGAACAACCTGGGATAGTGGAAGGTGTCCCTGCCCATGGCAGGGGCTGAAACTGGATGGTCTTTAAGGTTCCTTCAAACCCCAACCATTCTGTGATTCTCTGATTCTCTTGCTGACTTTGTTTTCAAATCAGAACCAGGAAGGATCACAGCCAAGTTACCAGAGGTCTCATCCTACCAGAGAATTAATTTTCTTTCATAAGTATTATCTTGCCTTTTCCTCTTGGATGCTTTCTCCCTTGTGCTGTTGGCTCAGCCAGTCCATAAGGCTGATGCCACACTTTTCTTCTGGTCACCAAAATTTAATCTGGGGCTCAGAGGGACCATTGCCAACACCAGTGTGTGGGGACACCTGTGCCTTTGATTTATCCCACTGTGGAAGGAAAAGCCTCATGTGCTGCCAGGTTCCAGGGTCCCCCCATCAGATCTATTATTAAAAATACTCCTGCCACTGAGCTCATTTAAAAATACTTTCCTCAGCTCCTTCTGGCCTGGCCCTGCCTCTTTTAAAATTGAACCTTTTAATTTGAATGAATCTTTAATTTGATTTTGTGCTCTCCCTGTAAAGAGCTATTCCCCAGGATCCTTAGGATGAGGAGTAATTTGATAAGGTTTAAAGAGGAAGTGAAGCCATGGAATTGATCTAATTTTGTTGATGTGGCTGCAGGATTTTATTGCCTGCTTGTAGAAGGGTTTGGTAATCATAAAAGAGAGGGGAGGTGAAGTCCTGGGGTTTCTTGGTCTGAGCTGCTCATCTCCAATGGATTTAGCACATGGAGCAGTGAGGGGAAGGACTCACTCCTGAGTTGGTTTCCTGGCTTTCTTGGAGGGATGCTTCATTTTCAATTGTGCATTTCTTTTGTTCTCAGGCTCTCCATGCAACAGGATACCAGGAGGAAGGGGTGGCAGGGAGAGAATATTTAGTGACAAAAATTAATCCATGGAGACTTTCTGGAGGGGGGTTAATGTCTGCTTTTAGGTCTTGATCCTATTTCTGGGAAGTAAATGGTCAAAGGGCTTGAACCTTTTGCTTCTGGAGGAACAAACAGAGCTGGGAAGCAGAGCCAGGCTGGAGTGTGGCTCTGGGTTTGTGGGCTCTGGGGTTTGAGCCCAGGTTTGATCTGCAGCTGGGAAGCAGAGCCAGGCTGGAGTGTGGCTCTGGGTTTGTGGGCTCTGGGGTTTGAGCCCAGGTTTGATCTGCAGCTGGGAAGCAGAGCCAGGCTGGAGTGTGGCTCTGGGTTCGTGGGCTCTGGGGTTTGATCTGCAGCTGGTGAGCAGAGCCAGGCTGGAGTGTGGCTCTGGGTTTGTGGGCTCTGGGGTTTGAGCCCAGGTTTGATCTGCAGTTGGTGAGCAGAGCCAGGCTGGAGTGTGGCTCTGGGTCTGTGGGCTCTGGGGTTTGATCTGCAGCTGGGAAGCAGAGCCAGGCTGGAGTGTGGCTCTGGGTTTGTGGGCTCTGGGTTTTTGAGCCCAGGTTTGATCTGCAGCTGGTGAGCAGAGCCAGGCTGGAGTGTGGCTCTGGGTTTGTGGGCTCTGGGGTTTGATCTGCAGCTGGTGAGTGCTGGATAATCCGCACGGCGAAACGCGTGCAGCTGCAAACCTGATCCAGGGGAACCATCAACATGTGCCGTGGTGTGGGGTGATGGGGATGAAATCCCCTTCCTGCCCAGGCCACAGCACCTTCCTGCCAACCCTTTCTTGTCTGGCAGTGGAGATGGAGGGGGTGGGGGTGCCTGATAAATGGGAAATCCCGTGAGTTCCCTTCCTCCCCCTCGCCGGACTCCCCTGGATGTTTCCTTAACCACAACTCCGTGTTTGTCACCCCAAGGCACAGAAAAGCATCTTCCCATCACCTCTGCAAGCCCTGTCTCTGCAGATGGACAGCACTGAGTCCACTCCTGGTGTACACTGCTGGAGGTGAGGTCTGGGCCCTGACCATGCTCACCCCAAGAGATTTCACCCTAAACAACAAAAGTCAGCTCAGCTTCAGCCATCCCCAGATGAGCTGGTGCCTCTGCAGCCTCTCCAGTTCCCAAAATGCTGGAAGCTTTCCTTAAAATCTCCCCCACAGGTTGCTTTTCCCTTGAGGCTCTGTGTGTGTGTCCCTGCAAACAGCTCCTGAGCCAAGCAATGCTGCCTTTAATGCCCCCCCACCATTGCTCCTTCCCTCTCAGGGCAGACCCTGCTCTCTCCCTGCTCCCTCCCTCCCTGCCAGGTGCTGCAGTTTGGTTGGAGGGTGCAAATCCTTCTCTGGGAGCAGCCCAGCTCAGCTGCTGCAGGTCTCCCTCTCCCCCAGCACAGCTGGGATCCAGGGATGGCTGCAGGTTGGCTGTGACACCCTGGGTCAGTCTGGGGGGCTCAGGCTTGTGGCAGAGCTGCTGTCACCTGGTCCATGTCACCACCTGCTGCTGCAAGGTCTGCACCACATCAGCCAGAAGGGCTCCTGTGGCTGATGGCCTTGCTGGGCTCTGGGCTTCACTTTTCTCCCTGTTCTGATGCTGAACCACCCTGAAAACTCCCTTTTAGTGGCACCAAAGCATGCTGAGGGCAGGAAAAAAACCATAATGAGCCTCAAGCTGCTGAGCTGGGCAAGGAGATGGACTCCCAGTGACTCTAGCCCATAGGGATGCACCCAACCCAGCCCTTGGCTCCAGAAAAGCTCCAAAGCACTCCCTGCATCCTCATGCTCCTCAAGAGAGCTGTGACCAAGCAGCAGAGTTTTCCCCTCACTTTCCACAGACAATTCCCAGCTGCCCAAACTCTCCTGTTTGCCAGGACCAGCAGCACTGGCACCCCACTTGGAAGGGCACAGCAGGATTGCTCCCAAGGGATGTGGATCAGGCCACTTTTGGAGCCTTAAGCTGGCCCAAAACCCCAGGCCTGAATTCCTGCATCAATCTTGTGTAAATCCTCATCTGCTGAAGAGCTCATTTCCCATCCAGGGTGGACAGGACAGTGGAAGGAAATGAAGCTTTTGTGCTGCTGGATCCAAGTCTCCTCCTGTGTTTAAGAGCTTGGCTACCAAAACCAGGGATGGTTAAACCTGGTTAACCCATGCCTGGCATCCAAAATGTGCCTGTCCTGGCTCTGGGGGTGGCAAGACAGAGAAACTCCAGAATTCTTTATTTTTAGTTTCCATCAATACAGATAAAAATCAGACTTTGCTGCTGATTTAGATGAAATTTGATCAGCAATGCCATTCCTGGCCTAATTTTATACTTTTTTGACTTTCCTCTGTATTCCTGCCCTTAAAATGTTTTATGGATTATGCAGCTCCTGCCAAAGGATTTGAGTTTGAAACCTTACTATATTTTGGCCTGTAAAGTTGTTGAATGAACGATTTAAAACTCTGAGTCATTAAAACTGTCTGGGAGAACCTAATGAATGTTATTTACTGTGCTTCCCAGCTCAGCAAAAATCCAGCTCTTTCTTCTCCTGCTTTCTATACTTTTCTTTTAAAAACAGCAGCCAAAGTTGTCTGGAAAGCATTCCTTGCTAGAGACAAACTGGATCAGTAAGTGGAAATGTCAGTTTTTTAAGAATCTCCACCACTGCCTTGAAGTAACTTAATTTTTTGTTTGATTGTTCTAATTCAAAAGCTTTATCTTCTAGGCTATCTCTTAAAAAAAAAAAAAAAAAAAGAAAAGGAAAGGAAAGGAAATTCAGGGGCTGCAGCTACCTTTTAAAAGAAGAAAAAAGCAAAAAAAGAAGCTGCCAAATCCTGATCTTTTGATGATAGTCTCTTCAGAAGGCTGCCTAGGTGGGCTGGGCAGCACTGCTGAGCTGAGCTCAGTTACTCTCCCTTCCTGTGATCCTGGAGAGGTCAGAATAGGACCCCCCATCCTCTTTAATTTCTGTTTGTGTTGCCGAGCTTAGCCTTGGAAATGGAAATCTGACTTGAAAAGAAACTACTTGCGATTAGAGGCTGTGAAAAAAAAATAATCTAATGAGCTGCTGCTTTTAATTCCACATCTGAAAGGCAATCTATTACTGTCTTTTATCACTCCTGTCTCCTATTAGGGAAGCAATCTCATGCTGGGACTCTTTCAACACCCAGGCAGTTAATATACATTATAATTATTGCCTAATGTATGAAAAGCCTGGTGTGCCCATGTTGCCTGTTCATTTTTACTCAGAAAAGCCTGTGCACTACCTAAGCAGGGCTGGAGAAGGGATCTCATGAGATTGATCGAGGTTTGATTTTAAATTATTGATTATTTTTGCATCATGCTGCTGCCCCGGGGGCTCTGTTTGAGAACAAATGCAGAGTGCTCATGTAGGAACAGACAATTCCTGTCCCAGAGGGATTACAGAGTGATGGGGAGAGGAGGGGAGAAATCCCAAAGGATCAACAGGGAATGATCTGCCAGCAGCGAGCTCAGGAGGTCTGGGCTTAGGGTGGACTTCTCAGTGCTGTTAAAAATCATACAGAAAATAAAACCCAAAAAACAATTGATGAAATTTTTAAAAGTAAGTAATTCCCAATGTTTCACTTAAAATATTATTTTTGTCCCTGATTTGCAAGTCTAATGTCAGGTAATTTAGCCAGTTTCAAAGCAAAAAGCAGAAGAAAAAAGGGCAGTATTTTTGAGGCAACAGGCAAAGCAAAACCTCCCTGCCCACACTCCCTGAGGGCCCTGAGTGTGCCCTGTGTCCCCAGCTGGGGACAGTGCTCAGAGCCCTGGCCCAGAAATGATGTGAGCACTGAGCCCCAACCCCTCGGTGACCCGGCACGTGGGGTTTCAGACAAGCCAGAAGCTCACAGCAGGTTGTGGAAATCCTTTATTCCTCACCACATGTCGGGGACAGCTCGATGCAGGGATGGATTTTTGGTGCAGCCACGAGCGCAGCTTGAGGCACTGAACCCTCACCTGAACCTCTAAAGGCTCTTTGCAAACTCCTGCCTCTTCCTCCTCCTCATGGCAGACTCCCAGAGGTCCATCCACACCTGAGGATGGTTTGAAAAAAAAAAGAAAAGGTGAGGTCTGGGTGGTTCCTTACACCCCATGGGGAGCTCAGCTCCTCCTGCCAGGAGCCCACATTGCTCACGACACCAGGGAGGGCTGGAGCAGCCCGAACCCCCAGGACAACTTCTTTGCCCTTTCCTAAAACTCTTGGAGTGCAGTTAATTATTTACAAGCCTTAACACTTAGGGCCACGTGGAGCCAAGGCTAGAAGGGCATTAAAATTCCACTTGATGCTCACCAGGCCTGACTAATAAAATAATGTCCAACAAGGACATCAATTAGCTGCCGATTCGCCAGCACTAATGACAGCTGGAGCGAGGAATTTGAAACCCGAGTCGTCTCTGCAGCCTGCACTGGGGTGCCAGGGATAAAAGGTTAGTCATGTGTACCAAATGCAGCGTGAGCTCCTCCATTATTTATGTGTGTCAAACAGACAAGGAGCGTTTCAATGCCTGCAGTCACTCTATGGTAATTTGTATTATATAAACAGATATAATCTGGTCATTAATACACATAATTCTGAGCGAGCTGACAGTAATGAATCTGGAGTAGGTTATTCCATTGACTTGTTGCCTTGCTCGATAACAGTCTGGGGTAAAAAGGGCTGATGCACCAGGGCCAGCAGCATTGGGAGTGTGGTGGGTTCATGGTGGACTCTTTATGGTGGGTTCAGGGTGAACTCAAGCTTTGCCCTTTGCTTTTGGTCCTAAAATTCTTTTCCAGGCCCTGGCTATGCACTGTAGGGATTTACACTCCTCTTTCCCATCCCAGGTCTGCTCTGTTTGCTGGCTCAGGGCTGCTCACGTTGCAGCAATCCCTGCTTGGCACTGCACACCCCACGTCTCTGGCTCTGGTGAGCTGGGCTGGGCTCATCAGCTTTCCTGCTCCTTCCCACCTCTTGGAAGAATGCTTTCATTAATAGTCAATAAATGAGAGTTTTTTGTGTTGGTGTAACAGGCGTTTTCTGGGAAAGTGGAGGTGGGTGTGTGTGGACATTGCTTAGAACCTTGTCTCACCACAAATACAGCAGATCTGTGCCTCTCTCTGCAGATTTCCTTATTTTTTTAAGGCAGTGGAAGGTGAAGATACCTTCCACATGTGCCACTAGCAGGGCAGCTCAGTTCCTGACAGCTGAGCCAGCAGTGGCCCGTGGGATGTGCTTGGATGAGCTGATTCCCATGCAGTGGAAATGGGAGCAGCTTTGTGGCTCGATGGCCACTATCCTCCACAGAGGTGACAAGAGACATCAGTCTCCCATATTGTAAAAGAGGAGCTGCCATTCCCTCTTGGGAGGGTGGCTCCAGGCAGGGAGGCAGGCTGTGGGACACACAAGGACACACTTTCTCGTGAGAAGGTTAAAATCTATTTATTAAAACATCTGACTCTATATTTACAGTATTTCCACACAGATTAGGGATTGAAGAAGAAGGTTGACACCTCTCCCATCCTGTTGGTCAAGACAACTGCCCATCAGTTGTTTTTCACACCAAGAGAAAGTATGTAAATAACTTTGTCATAATAAAAACATACTTCTAATAATAACATTTGTGTGTAAGAAAGAACTACTAACTATGGAAAACATCAAGTTAGAAAATGCATCAGAAAACTTGACAGGCAGGGAGCAGAGTGGTGCCTTGTCCTGGGAGTGAGCCTGGCCGTGGGCTCACTGAGCTGCCCTGGTCTCACCCGTGCTCAGGATCTGTCTCCATCAGTAAAAGCCTTCATGACTAACTCTGCCTTTCTGGTAACTCCATGGGTGTTTTGGGAGCTCCCTGAAGGGCTGCAGCTCTGCTAAAGAGCAGGGAAGAGGCTGAGCATTGTTTGTATGGAGGTTCTAAACTGGATTGGCAATAAACAATCTGTGAACAAACCCAGATGAGGTGGGTTTGGGAGTGTCCAGCTGGAAAGGCAAACTCTTGATCCCACAGTGAGTCTCAAGCCCAGGAGCTGCAGGGGAGTGTCTGCAAGATCCTGTCCCCACCCAGTGCCCTGGTCCCTGCTGCTCCAAGGGCAGTATCCAGCCACACCAGCACAGGCTCCTCCTGAGATTTAATCTCCTGGATGCAGGAGGCCAATCCCTCTCCTCTTTAGGAGGACAGGAAAGATCTGTTTGCCAATGGCACAACTGGCTCATATCCACCAGTGGAGATGGGGGAGAGATTTACTGGAAGGCTACTCCCAGTGTTTTAGGTGTTGTCCCCCTGTTGTTGTTACCCAGAGTTACCTCACACACTTTCTGGCCTCTCCTGTGCATGGGAATTCCCAGAGTTGCTGCTGTTAGCAAAGCATCAACGAGAAACTGGAGGGCAAAACCCCAGCACAGACAGTCCTGCCTTGCTGCAGGTTGGACAAACCCCTTTATTTAAAAATATCTAATCTCTGCCTAATGATCACCCTACTTCCCACTGGGGGGAAAGCTCTGTCATCAGCCCCAGCTGATGTCACTTTACCCTCTGGCTGTTTTCAAAGGACACACATAAAAATTGGTGCTTTTCTGCTGCTGCTTTTTCTGCAGAGCTATTGCCCCCCACATGGAAAACAAGGAGTTTCCCTTGTACTTAAAAAAAAAAAATGCTGCAATTGTCCTAATTCTTTTGGCTGCCTCCTACCCTTTTGTTTTCCATATGGATGATGTATAGATCCTACCTTTGGACTTGTACTCACTGCTTTCAGCATCTCTGTTCCCCATTTGTGTATAAAGGATATCTCTGCTCTCCTCTTGAGGCAGAGGTATTGTTTTAACCACTAGAACAGCCCCTCACTTGTCAGATTGTGGCTTTTGGTCAGTGTAGAGAAATGTTCTTCAATATTTCCTATTGTCATTCTTGGTTTTTTTTGGAGGGTGTGGTTTTTTGGGTTTTTTTGTTTGTTTGTTTGTTTTTCTGTTTAAATTCTTACTCTGCACTCAGCTCATGATTGTTTTCAGGTTGGTAACAGCAGCCTGAGAGAGCAGCAAGGCAATGTCTGACTGGGTTTGATTTTATTCCATCTGCACATAACAAATGTTTTCGAGTGGCAATCACTTCCCACCTAAGCTACTGTGTGTTTTCAGTGCTGTGATCAGATTCTCTGTATCTGCCAAGAAAAAAGGTCTGATCCACAGCTCTCCCCTGTTGGATGTGTGAGTTCTTTTGAGATAGCAAATAATCACCATCATCCCTCACAAACACGGCGCCTGTCTCCGTGCTGGAGGCAGCTTTCCTGCAGATTTGCTCCATTTGAAGTTTCCCTGTGACAATCTGGCCCTTTTCCCCTCCTTGCCTTTGGCAGCTGCTTGGGGGGGGAATGCTCAGATGGTTCACAGGTTTGATTTTGTGCTCCACTGCAGACACTGGCTGGTTTATTTTGTACTTTCTATTTTAGATGATTGAGCCATCAATTTTCAGATTCATTTACTACTGAATCCAATGACCTGGATGTTCATGATCCCGTTTCTAACAGGTCCCTATCTTATCCTCCCTTCAGCCTCCCTAAAAGCCATGGTTTTAACACTCCAATGAGCTTCCCACCAGGTTTGCACCTTTCCAGCTAGGCCAAATTTTTGCTGTACAACAGAGATTCCTGTTTATTAGCCAGGACCTACCTTTGGTGAATAGGTGATGAAAGCGTTTTCCTCAGCTTCCTTCTTTGCTTTGATTAATTCTGTTCTCAGCACCTTCATTATGTGCTAAATGAGTTTCCATTTGTTCCCTCTTTGCACCTTTCCCTTTTGTTGTTAGTTTAACACCTCCCTGCCCAAGGCAGCCTGCCTTTGCCTCAGAAAATTGGTTTCTAATTTGGGAAAGAAGCTACCAAAATCCTCCAGACCCTCTCATGGAGAATTGAGGTAAGTGCTCTGTAAACAACACTCATCTTGCCATTTCCATGCTCAGTGTTCCCATCAAAAACCTTCTGTTTTTCTTCATCTACAGGAGAGGAGAAATCTCTGAGAGCTCCTTTAGAAACCTTTTGAACATCCTTTCAAGTGATGCAGCCTAGAAAACATGAGAGAGGCTGAGATTTAGGGACACTGGTGCCTGTATTGAGCTGCAGCTGAGCTCCTGCCTCCCTGTCTGAGTGCTGGAGCCATCACAAGGTAGCTGTGCCTTTCTTTTGGAATGGATCCAACCTCTTGGAAAAATGGCTGGCTTGGTAAATTAGCAGAAAACGAACCTGTTTGGAAATTGTCAGAGTTTCTCTTTGTCTTTTTCTCTCTGGAGCATTTCTTCCAGACAGAAATGATATCACAGATTGGCCCCCATGGATCATGCCATTGATTTTGTCTGCCATTGGGAAAGATGCTTCCTCTCCCTTCCAGACCTTAAGCATCTGTGCATGTCCTACTCCTCAGCAAACTTCCAGCACATGCCAAGCATCCCTTGGATTCTCACCATGCCAAGAGCCACACACGTGCTCAGGTGCTCCACTGAGCTGGGGCCCCTCTAAACAAGAAGAGACCATTAGTTTTGGCTCATTAGCTTAACTGAGCTGACTATTAAATCCCACTCCTCCCGCCACTTTCTGTAAAATAAACTCAGAAATGAGCCATCTTTGCAGCTGTGAGAGTAATAAATCCAATTAATTTCCATGTCTTTAGTGTTAATATATGCATTAGACGTGTCAGCGCTGCCTTTTTGTTTCCTTTGTGGAAAAGGTTGTCTCAGAGATTCCCTTCTAATTAGGATGGGAGTTTAATCCTTTGTGGATATATTCCTCCAGGAAGCCACTTGCTGAGATGCAGAATCTTCAGTCCCAGGGAATTGTGTTACTGTTTGTTTGGGAGCTTTCCGTGTTCTATTTGGGGTTTTTTTGAGGGGGTTTTTGCTGGTTTTTGTGCGTATGACAACTGCTATCACGATAAATTCATACTTCCCCTGCTAATGTAAGAGTTAAGGGAAAAAAACTCCACTTTGCCCCGTGAAGATGTCACCAAACAAAGCAGAAAGCCAGGCACAGATGCAGCTCTCTTTGAAATCTGCATAGTAATGACTGTTTACCCTCCTTTCTCCAACACAAAGGGTACAGTAAACAGCTGTGTGGGATCCATGGTCAGATCCAGCAGCAGGATGCAGCACTGGCTGAGTGCAAGTCTCCTGCCAGTCGTTCAGGGCAAGCTGAGAGGAAAACCACAGAGATCACAGCTCGGAGGCCAAGTCTGTCAGAAGTGTTGCTGGTAGTGCCCTTGGTTACAGGGAGATCAGAGCCTCAGCACAGATGGAAGGGCAAAGTGCACGGGCTCCAGAGAATCCTTTGAAAGTTTATCAGCCCTTCTACTCCAAAGGATGCCTGTAGGTGCCCCATGGCTGTGTGTCACAGAGTGCAGCCCACTCAGAACACGAGCTGCTGGTGCAGGTCTCAAGGCACCCTGGCTCTGTAGATAGGAAAAGGAGCTGGAACTTGGATCCTGTGCAGAAGCCACTTTCAATTGTGTCACAACCAAGAGGAAATCGGCCCAGAAGCCAAATTTACAGGAACAGACTCTGCTACCAAACTGCTCCTGCTGCCCCATGACTAAACTTTCCTCTCCACCCTTACAAATATTACAAACTCCCAGCTTCATTTTCTGAGATTTCCCAGAGCACTGCGGATTCTTTTCTTCCTGCCCGTCTCTCCTGTTACATCCAGGAATGGCTCTTTCTCCTCCCAAAGGTTATCTAGGTTTGGAGCCTCCTCCCCATGGACACAATCACAAGGTCTCTGATGAGGAACAGCAGGTCTTTGTTCATTCTCAGTGCACAGGGGCTGTAAATCCTCGGAGGGTGACCAGGGAAACCAAGGCCTGACTGCCCCAATAAATCTCCCAGGGTGGCTGCTGCTGTGCTCTCTGAGAGCTGCAGGTTCCCAGTGCAGTTGTGGGAGACAAAATAAACCAGTGTTTGCACTAAGGAAAAGAAGGAAAGATGGTTTTGGTCACTTCAGTGAAAAGGTTGCCTGGATAAGCTGCTGGGAAAGGCAGGAGAGGGTAACAGCCTTTGGAGCTTTCCCCTGCTTGGTTAATCCAGCGTGGGTCACCAGGGCTTTGTGCATTAAGCTGGAAGTGCTGGCAAAACCCCTGCTGTGGTAAACCCGGGGTGACACCCACAACAGGGTTGGGGCACTCCCTTGGACATGACCTGGGATCTGGGGACAGCTGGGGAGGGTCTGGGTGATCAACACAATCCAGCCAGCACCCTGCAGTCTGGGTGTTGCTCTTGGGCTGGCCCAACCTCTCCTCACCCTTTCACAGAGTATCCTAATTTGAAAGGGACCCACAAGACCATCGAGTCCTGGCCTTGCACAGGACAGCTCCAAGAATCCCAGCCTGTGCCTGAGAGTGTTGTCCAAACACTTCTTGAACTCTGGCAGGCTTGCTGCTGTGACCACTTTCCTGGAGAGCCTGTTCCTTTTATCTTGCTCCAGCTTCAGGGAGGCTGAGAGAGGACAGGGAATGGCCTGTAGGGCACTGAGTGACACCCAGGAGCCAAACCCTTGCTATTGTACCAACACTTTCCACCCAGTCCTTCCCAGCACTGCAGCCCTCTGTGGTTGGTGCCTTCTTGGGCCTGTCCATGCAAGGTGAAGCTCTTGCCTCATCCCAGCAGTGCCTGGTGTCTCTTGAGGTGCAGTGAGGTTATTTTGAAAGCTTCTTGCTCCAGGATGTCGCCCATTTGCAAGGCTGGGAAAACATCTGTGGGACCAGTGTGCCACAGCATCACCACCTCAAAGGCAGAGAGGCAGAGCCTGACAGCCCCACAGTGCCCAGCCCAGCCTGGCAGCTCTCACAGCACTGCTGGGCTGCCAGGAGCTGCTGCTTGACTTGTTTGAATTATTTATTACCCTTTTCCAAGTCTACTCCTTCCCCAGAGTAATCCTTGTTCCACTGTGTCATGCAGGGGTGTGAAGGAGCCTGATTTTGTGTCAGTAGTGCCAGATGGTGACTGGTCAGATTCGTGTGCAGATGCCAGCTCTGCTCTCATCTCTGTGCCTTGGCTCAGGCAGGCCAACTCATCCCTGTTTCCCACTTGGTCAGACAGGGCAGTCACTCCTCATCTGCCTCTGGAACGAGGCATTCTTGGTGTCTGCAGCCCACATGCTTTGGTTCAGAGCAGATACAGTGGAAAGCACATTCACAGGGCAAGTTTGAGGCAGGTGTTCCCCAAGGCAGTCATCACTCCTGCCTCTGCTCATCACTGGTGTCTTTGTCAGTCTCTGTGCCAGGCTCCCTTTGGCCCTGGCTGCCTGGGAAGGACCAGAGCATGGATATAGGAGGAATATTGTGGCTTTTGTGGTAACACAAAGCAACAGCACAGGCCCTAAGAGATGTTCAAGGCAGAGTTAGCTGTCACATCAGGGACACTCAGTGAGTACCAGACCAGAGACCCCTTTAGGTAACCCTCCAAGACCATAAAAGAGCTTCCAGTAAGGGACAGATGCATGCAAATGAGTCCTAGGAAGGTGTTTTTTCATGGATTAGCTAGGAAGTGTGCTATAATGAGTATGTGGGACCACGACGGAATAAATATCCTGTTATAAATTTCATGACACACTTGATTAGAGGAAATATCCCCTGGATGTCCAGCATGCTGAGAATAAAGACAGACTGCTTTCTAATACTTCAAATTATATTAGAAAGTTTGGTTTCTAGCCAATTTCAGTATCATGCCCAGCAAGGAAAGGCCTGCTGGTTCCCTGGGCCCTCTTTTTGCTCCAAGTGACAGCTCCTCATGGACCCTACAGCCCTTGGATGCTCCTTCCTCCTCTCGTCTTCTGGCAGCCACTTCATAAGCAAATCCTTCAGTGCTGCTCTTATTGGCAGGCCCAAGATGCAGCTATTTGAATTCTCCCTTTTGTTTTTAAGCAGGTTCATTTTCCTCCCCCTCCAGGCCATTGGTAATGCCCATGGAGAGGCTCTTGACTCCTCCTGCTGCCTCAGACATCTGACTGCCCCTTCCCCTGCTCACCCAGACAACTGGCAGCCCATTTGTTTTCAGCCTCCCTGGAACAAGCCTGGCCTTTCATTTCAGAGCTCTATTCTGCCCTGCCAGCAGCCCTGAAGTTCCCTTGTCAAAGCAAGAGGAGAAGAGTTATGCTCCACACACTGAGATGTGGCTGGCACTGGTGTGAGATGGGAAGCAGGCCTGGATTTGGCCATGTGGCCCAAATGTTTTGGGTTTGATTTATTTGTTTGCTACTTTTCCTGATGCCTGCTGCTCCGCTCTGGAGGATCTCAGCTTTTGTTAGAAGCAAATTGAAATTAATAAGAAAAGAAAAAAAAAATACCAACTGGGAAAAAAAGAAGAAAAGAAAGTGTTGGAGGAAGCAGTGACATTTGGAAATGTACACAAGGCAATGTGGTGATGCTTGCTTCAGTCTGCTGAAAGCTTGAGACAACAGCTTGGAGGGAGATGGAGGATCTCCCTCCTGGCTCTCATCCCTTTCCTCAGCTGCATCCCCCGGTGAGCTGGGCCCACTCCCTTTGCTCTTTCCCCCTGCAGCCACTAAGTGGATGCTGGGTGGCATTTGGATAATCATCAGACCCGAGGATTTCACTCAGTCCTGGGACTCTGTGCTGCACAAGCTTTAAATTTTTGAAGGAGGGGCCAAACTGGAGGAGCTTTGCAAATCCTGCACACCCCTGGGCTGAGCATCCACCCACTGAACACTGAAGGGGTGCCTCAGCTTTGCATCCCAGTGAGGTGGGGTTGGGGAAAGCATCATCGACTCAAACCTTGCACAGAAACAGGGTTTAACAGCTCCCTGCCTGCAGTTCAACCTCTACAGTAAAAACAAGCATAGATCAGAGTGAGGCACAAGCTGAAAAATTCAGATCCCAGTCCAAAATATGAATGTGCCAGCACCTGGGTGTGTAGTTCTGGAGCTGGAGTCTGACTCATTTCCAAACAGGGACCCTTTGCAAAACATGGATCAAGGTTAGAAGTCCTGTCCCTCCTCCAAAATTAAAGACTGAAGAAATTCTGAGAACTCAGTGTTTTGGTTCTGGGCCATCTGAGAGGGTTGGAGTGGGTGCTTGAGTGCTTTGTTGAATAGGAAGAGACTTGAGCACATGCTTTATGTTATTAAGTGCTTAATTGTTTTTGTTGAATCAGGGCTCCCCAGCTTTTAAAGTCAATTCTAAACCCTTGGGCTGCATCTGAAAGGATTTGGGAAAGAAGTGGCATCCAGATACTGCTGGATGTTTGACTGCTGAGCTCTGCATTCCTGCTTTGAAGGCTGGTTCCTCTGAACCTGCTCTCACTGCTACTCCAAACCATCTCCACTGCAAACATCTCATCAGGTGGCTAAGAAGAGAGCACAGAGGGTTTGGACATTCAACACAGGCCCTGGCACAACTCCTGGAGAAGTTTGGATGTCCTGCAGTTTCCATCAGTGATCCCAAGGCAGCCTGGTAACACCAGGATTGCTGCCTGAGGGGTTTACTTGTCTCCAGGACAATCTTTAATCCCAGCAGGGACTGTTAGGATTCAGTTTCACTTTCTCAGACCAATAAACTCACATAGGATTCCTTCATCAAATATCTACTTGCTTTGTGAGCTGTGTCTGTTTTTAAGGCACCTGCCTGAAGATAAAGGCTTAAATTTATAAACTAAAATGTTTGAATTTAAAAAAAAAACAAACCCCAAACTAAAACCAAAACAACTCTGTAGTGTCAGTGGAAGGTGTCTCTGCCCACAGCTGAGGGTTTGGAGCTAGGTGATTTTTAAGGTCCCTTCCAAGCCAAATCATTCTGTGATTCTGGGATTCTCTGAGATGTGATACTGTTGTTCTGGCCCAACAGAAGAGACACCCTGCAGGCCTTCTGGTGACCTCTTTTGGTGCTTGTAACCAGTCCCCCCTTGGTGTGAGAGCCCCTAAAGTCGGGGTGGCTGCAAGGAGTGGGTGAGCATGAGCTAAGCTGGGTCCCTGTGGCTGAGGGAGTGATCCCAGGAATGCAATTGATCCCTCACCGACAGCAGGGAACTGAGAGTAGCTGCAGGCAGTGGCTTTGCAGCCAGCAGAGATGCTGCTGGAAAGGTATTCCCAAAAATCTGCAGCAAGAAGATGTGAACCTCATCCCCTGAAACAGCCTTTTGGTGGCAAAAAAAGCTGGAGCTGTGTTTGAGAGGAATGAGACTCCAGAAAATTAGTGGAAAAAATAGAACTTTTCCTGCTTTGCAGGTAAAAGAGTATCTGAGACCAGGATGGAAATAGATGGAAAACTTATGCACAGATGAAAGGCTTGAAATGAAATCCATTATGCATGAGACTAACAGTTGGAATCTGAGAAGCACTGGGAGGTAATCATCTGAAAAGTGGGAACAGTTCTGGGCAACAATACCAGCCTATTGCAGGGGCACCCAAAAGGTTACCAGCCTTTGGAAGGAGCTGAAATTGCAGGGCTGGAGTGGCCTGCCCTGGACAAGCCAGACCCTCCTTCCCCCATGGCCTCTCCCAGGTCAGTCCAGGACAGGGCTGGCAGTGCTGTCCCATGACAAGCAGTGCCATGTGAGAGAGGCTTTGATTGGCAATTTTGAAATGGAACAACACCCCCAGTGCTGCCCTGCTGTTTCAGGCTGTTTTTCTACCAATGTCCTGTCTGCACATCTGATGGCAATGCAGCAAATGGTAATGTGAAGGTGCAGCGTGCCCTGAATGAACAGTTCAGCTGTGAAAATCAGATCAAAGTTTTTGGGCTGATAATTTCTGGAAATTGAAATGCTGTTCTTTCCTCTTGTAGGTTTGCAGATGCCTGGGTTGACAGAAAATTCTTTCTTCCAGGACAAAAGCTTTCATCAGAGAAGATTTAAAAGTGTTATTCCCTCTTATGCCAAGATTGATAAGAAGCTCAATAGTAAAAAAAAAACCAACAAAAAAAACCAGCAGAGATTCTGGTACCTCTGTGTGTCAGTTTGCACCTGACTTCCAAACAAGAACCACAGAATCATTTAGGGTGGAAAAGACTTTTAAGGAGTCAGGCAAACATGACAATGGAGGGACACAGCACACAGGGGAGGAACTGCAGGAATAAATGTTCCCAAGGCAGGCACCAGAGCTGCTCCCATCCTGCAAGGTGGCAAAAGAGCTGCACAGGTTTCTCAAAGGAGAATGGAGCTGACCTGTGGGTCATTCTGCTAAAAGCTGCAGCTCTTCAGCTCAGATTTTAAGTTAAGGCTCAGAGACTGGCAGCAAGAACCTCCAGAGCCCTTTCAGACCCTGCTGTTTGTGTGGCCTGGGCTCTGTGACTGCACACCTGACCTTCCCAGCTTTATGGGACTCACTGATGCAAAGCCTGGGGCCAGTGACACCTTCCTTCCTCCAGGCACGTGCCTCAAAAACAGCAAGAGGTCTGTGTTTGTTCTCCTGAGAGCAGTGGAAATGGATTTTTTTCAGGCAAAATGATTTATGGTTTTGGGGTTTTTTTCATGGTTCCTTGACCTGCTATTGTTATACACTAAAGATACACTAACTCCTGTTATTTCTTCTGAGTATTTTGCCCAGGCTCAGGCTCCCATCTTGTGCCAGCTCAGGCTGAGGGGTCCCAAGGCCATCCAAAGAGCACAAATGCAGCCACCTTTGCCTTCATCACGGGCAGTTTGAATGCAAATTATACTGCAGATTATGTCCTTTTTTCCCTGGAAAAGCTCCTTCTTATGGGAATTTCTCCCAGGCTGCCTAAATCTCAAGTTGTAATTTAAGTCCCAGTGGCTGATTGTTCACAGTTTAATAGGTGTTCTTCCACAAAGTCCATGCTGCTGGGGGCTGTCCCCAGCCCAGTGTGCTCAGGGAACACTGGCAGCATGGGTGTAAGAAGGCTTTAAACTAAGCAGAAGTTCATGTCTCCAAATTTAGGCATTTTAAAACATACATATGAAACCCAGTCCAGGATAAGAAAAGGAGTCAAAATACAAGAACATCAGACATGATAATGTAAGGATGAATTGAAAGTAACTGGAGCAGAACTCAACTGACATGGTCTGCTTGGTGATGAGGGGGAAAAAAAAAAGTGAGAAAGGAAGTGTCACTTGGAATAGTCCAGCTCTGACTTATTAGAAATGTCCACAAGCCTGAGGAGGGAATGCAGTGCCATCAGTTAGCGTCAGGGCATGATGAATTAGGTGATTTGATGAAATGCTGGTGAAGTTTCTTTATGGTGAACAACAAGGGTGGTAGCTTCAAGCTCTGGTTCTTGTCAGCTGTGAACATCACAAGTGACACTGGCTTGTTTATCTCCATTTTCTCCCTCCCCATGCTGTCCTTATCAGACCTTCTCTTATCCTTAGAAAACAGGATAAAATGGAGCTGGTTTTGCCTGACTTTCACAGAATCACAGAATGGTTAAGGTTGGAAAAGATCTGTAAGATCTTTGAGTCCAGCCACATGCAGAGCACCACTGTGTTCACCATGTCCCCAAGTGCCACATCCACAAGGCCTTTTGAACACTTCCTGCACTCCATGCTGCCCTGGGCACCCTGCTCCAATGCCTGACCACCCTGTCAGTGAAGAAATCTTTCCCAATATCCAATCTAAACCTACTCTTCTGCAACCTGAGGCCATTTCCTATGGTCCTGCCACTTTTACCTGGGAGAAGAGGCCAACCCTCACCTGGCTACAGCCTCCTTTCAGGTGGTTGTAAAGAGTGAGAAGGTCACCCTTGAGTCTTTTCCACCTTTCCATCAAATTTTCTCACAGATCTTCCCTGTTCAAGGGACCAGAAGCAAGTTTGGCATCACCTTTGCCAGTGTGACACCTGACAGGCACTGCTGGGCAGCAGTGACACCTCGCTGGGCTCGGGGCTCTGCCCCACAGGTTCTGCATGGAGTGGCTCTTTCATGGCCTTGGGGAGCACCACAGTGCTGGAAGCAGCAGTGGGTGATCCAAAATCAGCCCTTTTCCTGACACAACAGATGGGCTGCTGCTGTGAAAAGGAAATGAATGTCATTGCATGGCTTGTAGTCTGACAGGAATGTCTGGAGAAGCTCTAATGTTGCTTCCCCACAAGCAGCTGTCGTCTGCATCCTCTTCCACGGCCTCCTGGGTGACTTCTTATTTTGAAAACAGCCCATCCTTCCTTCCACATTCCGTCTGGATGGAGCTTTTTGCTGGAGGGTTTCCTGCTCTTGTCTCCCCATTCCTGTACAGCTCTGCTTCCTCAGTCGTGCCAGCGCAACTGCTCACCCTTAAAAGTAGATCACTGAAATATCAGCAAAAAAGGAAAGAAGTTGTTATTTTGCTTTTTTTTAAACTCAGACCAGAATAGAGATCTGTTTTCCAGCCACGGTCCCAGCACAGCTGGAGGAACAATGCTCTGCAGCAGAGGAACAGTAGAAAATGCCCAAATGAACAGTCTGGAGCAGGGAAGGGCAGCACTGCCCTCTCTGGATCCATCACATCCTCCTCTCCTGCATCAGGTGAGGGGAGTTGGACCCTCACAGTGACCCCATGGGAAGTGTCTTTTGATGGGAGACCACAGCCACAGCAGATGAGAGCAAGAGGACCCTTGAGGGATCTAATCAAGCTGCCAGGGGTTCCCAAAGCAGCAGTTTTTGTCACAGCAGTACAAACGTGGCAGTGTTTTGACAGGCTGGGGCAGCGCTTGTCATCTGAATACCGTGAGTTTGTGTTAAAGATTCTATCCCACTGCTCAAGAATCTGGCCTCTGCGCCTTGTTGACAGCAGGGAAATGTTTCAGTGCTGTACAATGCAAGTAAATAAATGCAGAAGGTTGGAAATGCATCGTAGGTATGCTGCTGTTACCTAGCACCCAGAGAAATTAGTTTTGTTTGACAAAAAATGGAAACACCGCCAGGATATTTTGCTGCAGTTTAGCTTGTTTGCTGGAATTGTTTGTGGTTAGTAATGAGCACAAGGTTCACTTGTAATAATAATGTAACCATGGTAATATGATAACACAGGCTGATGCCAGGCTGATTTGCTGATAAGATTTATGCCCTATTATATTATCCAATGCAATTAAGAAATACTTGGACAATTAACATTAGAATAGATTAAAATAAAGGATCAGACAGCTGTGGGTCTTAGGCATAGTCCCCAAGTGTTTGTGTCACCCTGCTGTGTTTCAATGAGCAAGGAAAGCATTTGCTTTCATTTCACCAACAGGGAATTGTCATGTTCCTCATTTTTTCCAATTCCCTACACTCATTTTAGTGTGACAGGTCAGAAATGAACCTAGGAAAAGCAACAAGTGTTAATTGGCCTCATTCAATCTAAATTGAATTTGATGATCAGCATGCTGAAAGACAAATGTGTGGGTTGGGATGTAGGGCTTTGCTCCCAGTGGGAAGGAGATGACCAAGAGATGAGGGGTCAGAATCTCTCACCCCTTGCCTGTGTGTTTGGAATTCATTGTGCCAAGCACTACTTTCCCAGAGCTCCTTTTATATTACCAGAGGCAGCTCTTGCTTGTCTTGGAAGCTCCGTGGGGCAGGGACCATCTCTTCATTCCCCATCTGTGAACCCTGAAGGAACACAGCATTTCTGCCCCTGAACAATGCAACCACAGGAGATGAGGCAGGATAATCACGAGAGATGAGCCATTTCATAACCGCCTCTGTAGCAGACAGGATTACATCTCTCAGAACATCCTAGCAACAGAGCCCCTCAATCATCAGCTCTTCTCCTTACCTGCAGACTTCTCAGTGCCTCACTCCTTGCTGTTTCCACATTCACTGGGGAATCTGGGATTATTTGTGGAGAATTTAATCTGAATACCCCAGTATAGGGGTAGCAGCTTTCCAAAGGAGTGTAAGAGCAAGTCCTTCAGCACCTGCCATAAGCCAGGAGATGAATGGAAGACAATTTTGGATTCAAATTTTTTTTCACATGACAGTCATTATTCAGCCCTTGCTAAGAGTTTTGAGATGTTTGATTTGCTGAGACAGAGGCCTCCAAAGTTCCAGTCAGAGCTAATATGGGGACTGGGGCCTCTTTCTTCTCTCAGATTGGTTTTCCCTTGGGATGATGACTGCAGTGTAACTGAGAGGGGAGAAACCAATCTCAGTCTCTTGTTCCTCATGTGCTTAACATCTCCATTTTGCTAAAGGATGACACCTACCCCTTTGTCCATCTTCTCACCCTATTGTCCCCTGTTGCTGCTCGTGGGCTCTTCATTTTGCTGTTTTCTGAGGTCTTCCTGAGTAAATTAAAAGGTCTGCATTTTCTGCTCTTTCTCCTGCCTTCATACCCCACCTTTCCAGGCTCTCTTCTCCCTTGTCTCCATGGCCTACACTCTGCTGAGCTGCATCAAATAGTATCTGTGGCCCTCCTCTCCTTTGTTTTGTTTTAGGTGATGCCTTGTTTTCCTTCTATTATTCACATAAATTGTCATTTCTTGCTGGCTGCTCAATTGTAAATCTCCTTCCCCCATCCAGCCTCCCCAGTCCCACTGCTTCATTTCTTCCTCTATGGGGAAAAACTTGAGTTCCTCTTCATCAGATCCTCCTTCTCTTCCTCTTTGCTGATCCCATAACCACTTGGTGAGCCTGGTTCACTCGAAGCTGCATTCTCCTCTCCATGTGATGTAGGGAGCTGACTGTTCTGGCAATTCCTGTGTTTCTTTTCCTTCCTGGAACTGATGCACTGTGAAGGATGAACACAGAAATGTCAGTAGAGAGTCCTGGATCCAACACCTTATACTGCTCAGAGTGGAAGAGGTGTCTTGGGAGGGAGGAATCGGACTGAAATCTACCAGATTATAAGTGGCAAAATAAAAAAAAAAAACAACATTAAGACAGATTTTATTCAGCTGTGTTTTATTTTGGAAGCAATTTCTACATTGTACAGTGCACAACAGCTCAGAAGGAGCTGAAATAGCATTGCATAAATATTGCATGAAGCTTTGTGTGCAAACACATATGAGGCACAGAGCTATATGCAAAACCTGGCTACAAAGGGTGAAGGAAAATCTGGGAATCTGCTTCCATGTCTGGAGAACTTCTGGTGCCCTTGGACAAGTAACTCTGCATTGCAATACAAGTTTCAGCATCAACATGCTCAGGGATGCTGTAAGCCAAGATCCATGCAAGAGGGGAAGCCATGGAGAGGATTTTTCAGTCATCAGGGGTGGCCTAAATGTTGTGGGGCAGGGGTTGAACCTAATTTT
The DNA here is from genome assembly GCA_013397245.1 of Thryothorus ludovicianus. Lineage (NCBI taxonomy): Eukaryota > Metazoa > Chordata > Aves > Passeriformes > Certhiidae > Thryothorus > Thryothorus ludovicianus. The sequence continues at coordinate 183,768 of VZTB01011736.1, read as the reverse complement.
GGGCTTTTTATAGGCACAGATGCATAAAAGAGACAGAGATGCAGCACGTGGCTTCTTTTTATTTCCAGTTTCTCTTAGAAACCTCAGGTAAGCTGGGATGATCTGGAGAGATCCTTTGAAAAGTCACTCCCAATTCAAACTAAAAGATGACCATGGATGCCCTGCACTGCCACGGCTGTGGGCTGAAACAGCAAAAATAAATGGAGTTGGCTTTGGCTTCAGCCATCCTCTGAGCATGTGCCTCACACACATCTGGGCCAGGATCTGGGAGGGCTGGTTTAAGCAAGAGGAAGTGCATATCCTTTTTTGAAAGCCCTTTACAGTGGTTTAAGAAGGCTGTGAAGTAAGGATTTTGCTAGCTGCGGGCTCTCAGGACAAGGACCCACCAGCTAAACCAGTATGCGTTGTGTGCTGCAAACAGCATGGGATTGAGGAGACAAATTCCATCTGAGACCTTCCAGTACCACAAACACTCATAATCTTTTGAGGGGTAGTGATAAAGAGCATTTCATTATGCTCATAATGTCCATGAGAGCTGCTGTACAGTGGGCTCATGAACAAACCCCCCTATTGTGGAGGACTCCCTCAATGCCTGGTTCCTCCTCTTCCATTTTCTCCCCTTAGTACATGTCTGCAACTCAATTTTTGCTCTATTTTGAAACTAACATTTTCTTTTTTTTTTTTTTTTCCTTCAGCATCTGCATTCCACTCTCCGCCTCTCCCCACCACATGCCCATTGAAAACCTAATTGCAGATCCTTTGCTGCAATTAGTCTGCGTGCTGCTGCAAAGTTCACTTCATTATGGCTTTTTTGGACTGGTCTACTCACACAGGCTTTGAAGCAACAGCTCACCAGTGCTTTGATCCTGCTGCCCATGCCGTGGTCAGCACCTCGGTGCAAGAACTTCTGTATTCTCCTCTGCTTTCAGCTTTTCCCTCTCCTTACACTCTCACCTCTTCAAGCCTGGAATTTTTTTTCCCCCCAGGTGCATAATTTTTGCTCCTGTTTTGGATGTGATGGTCTGTGTAAACAGCGTTTGGATTTAAATTGACAGAGGGCAGCAGGTTCAGATTAGGAAGTAGGAGCCCTTCCCTGTGAGGATGTGAGGCACAGGCTGCCCAGAGAAGCTGTGGATGCCCCATTCCTGGCAGTGTTCCAGGTCGGGTTGGATGGGGCTTGGAGCATCCAGGTCTAGTGGAGATGTCCCTGCCCATGGCATGGAGGGGTTGGAACGAGGTGGTCTTAAATACCCTAAATCAAACCGTTCTGCCATTCCGTAATAATAATTCCACCATCACACTGTGATAGCCCTTGACTACGCCTTGCAGGGCTGCAGAGATCACGGATGGAGTTTTTGGGAAGGTCAGCGCTTTGCACTCCCGCATCCCCCACCTGCCCGCACCCCGCCGCGGCGAGCGGACGGCGGAGGTGAGAGAACGAGGAAGAAGATGAGGAGCAGGGCGAGCACGGGCGTGGAGCCGGGCGGGGAGGAAGGCGGGCGGGAAGGAGGGATGAAGGAGGGATGAAGGAGGGATGGAGGAGGGATAGAGGCGGGCGGTGGGCGGGCGCGGGGC
>VZTB01011736.1:111288-182108 GCA_013397245.1 Thryothorus ludovicianus | reverse complement strand
GGAGGCAGCTGGTGAGCGGGGGCGGGGAGCGCCGGGGATGCGAGCGGGGAGCGCCGGGGGATGCGAGCGGGGGGCGCCGGGGATGCGAGCGGGGAGCGCCGGGGGATGCGAGCGGGGAGCGCTGGGGGATGCGCGGCCGCTCGGTGCCCCCGTGCCGGTGTGACCCGCGGGTCGTGGCCGCGGAGAGGCGAGGAAGGAGCTGGGAACCCCCGCGGGCAGCACCCAGCCCCGCTGTCACCCGGCACGGCGCGCAGGTGAGGCGGCGCGCCGGTGACAGCTCGGAGGTGGACGGGTCGTGCCGGCGTTGTGCCGGTGGCCGCACAGTTCCCTTCGGGTCGCGGGGCCAGGCCGGCGGCCCCACTTCCATTCATGGCAAGAGAGGCGCCGCCGTTGCCATGAATGGAAGTTGGGAGCCAGCGCCCGGTTCCCAGCCCCGAGAGGAGGCAGCGGGCGCTCGGGCAGCGGCAGGATCGGGCCCGTAAAGAAGGGATGCTTTTGTTGGAGGACGCGCTTTGGAGCTGGTGTGGGAAGAGATGGAGGGCGGCATGAAGCCGCAGATCATTTTTCAATGAAAATAGCGTACAGCTGTGCCTGGCGCTCTTTGTGCGCGGCTCAGCATTTGCTTTCACACAGGGAGAAGTTGGATTGTGTGATTTATTTCGCCGATTTTTTCTTTTCTTCCCCCCCCCCTTTTTTCCCCTTTTAATTTTTTTTTTTTTTATTATTATTACCCTTTTGCTTTAGTTAGGGTAGGGTTATTTCCCTTTCAAGAAGATAAAAATAAATTATTTTTTCTGCTGAGAAGGGGCTGGCTGCCTGCCGAGAGCCGTAGTGAAGGACCACGTAATGAAGGAATCATTACTCAAAAAAAAACCCCAAACAACAACAACAACAAAAAACGAACAAAAAGCCCCAGAAAAAGTCGGGGGATTTGTGGTAGCACTTTAATTTGTGCACTTGACACTGCGGATTGGAAGCAGACGCGGTGGGGACTGGGGGAGGGGGCGCTGGTGGCAGTAGATGGCGCAGCGAAGTCATCCCTTGAACCCATCACCAACCAGCCCCGGCTCCCGCAGGAATGGGGGAGAAGGCTTGGGATCACCCCTTTGGTTCTCCAAAGGATGGCCTTAAACGCCAGCACGTCTTCAACAAGTGCTTTTAGCATTTGCTCTCCCTTTGCCCAAGGGCAGGCTGGACAGGGCTCTGAGCGACCTGGTCTAGTGGAAGGTGTCCCTGCCCATGGCAAGGAGGTTGGAACGAGATGATCTTTAGGGTTCCTTCCAACCCAAACCATTCAATGAATCTATGATTCTATGGCTGGTCTACTCCATGGAACCCATTATCCTGGATTTAATGGGTTTAGAGCTAGTCCAGCTATGAGCATCAAAACTCACTGCAATGAATGTATCAGAGCACCCCTGGGTACCAGTCAAACGATGCACTCGAAGAAACAAAAGTAGATGAACCTTCCTCCTGCCTCCTCCCCTTTCCCCAAAGCCAGAGCAATTAAAGGGTATGAAGCTGAACAGATGATGGATAAGCAACATTATAATACACAGGGGGAAACTGATTGTGTTGACCGTGGGTTAATGAGTGCCTTGCAAAATAATTTCTTATTGCTTATTTTATGCCATCAAATTGCCTTCATAAATAGCCTTAAAATTCATCTCGCAGCAACTTCATACAATTATAATGGGAGAAGAGGAAGAATTACTCTTCCTTCCTGCTGCACTGCAAAACTAATAAAAGGGCTGTGATCCCAGCCCTGGGAATCTTGCTCTCTGGATGGTGGACTCCAAGCTCATCATGTGCAGCAGAACAAGGCGGTTCCCACACCACAGGCACTTGTTGGCAGAGCTGTTTGGTGCCATTGTGTGAGCAGATGTGATCTTTGAGTAGCACCAGTGTGGTGGGGAACGTGCCCTGCTAGGCTGGCACGGCCGTCCTTGCCCGTTCCACGTGCCCAGGTCGGGTTTGGCCGTATCACACAAACCAGCTTTGTTCTTACAGCTGTGGTCAGCACAGCCTGCTGGTCTTCCTGGGCTGTGGAACATGCTCCTCATGCAGAACTGCCTGGAACGGGCTGGGATGAAGTGCCTGCATGATTTTTCACTGAAGTATTTATCCAGAGCATCCATATAAAATTGTCAGGGCTTTGTTCGGTCTTTATATAAAAGAATATCCACAAAGTGTTTCGTGAGGTTTAGACAGAGAAGTCTGTTGGTCCTGGGGACCCTTTCACATCTGCCCCACTGAAGGAGCTGATGTTCTTTGTCCTCTTCTTTTGCAGAACTGCTTGAGGAGGAGGGATGCTGGGTTATTAAATCAGTTGCAAGAGCTGGATAAGCAAATAAGTGATCTCCGCCTGGACGTGGAAAAAACGACAGATGAGCACCTGGAGACAGACAGTCGTCCAAGTTCAGGTAAGGGCAGTGCTTGGCAAAATGCAGCCTCCCTTGGGACCTGGAATTAAACTGGTTGTAGATTTTAGTGCTGGAGTTTTCAGTACTACAGCAGTAAATGTCTACATCTCGTTCACACTCTGATAATTAATTCTTACTAACAGAGTTCACTGACAGCTGTAAAGGCTGCTGTCTGCTTCTTTCAGAGGAGCATTTCAAGCTTAATTAGATTTTTAGTGTTTGGGGCATTTGTTTTTTCAAGGCCACCCTCACGTTAGTTCGAAAAGTTCTTATTGTCCTGTGTATTAGGGAGGAGGCTGAAGGAAAAATGGTGAAAAGAAGCACCACCATCAGGAGAAAGATATCAAAAGTGGTTATACAGCCAGAAAGAAGCATGGAATCAAACAATTTCACCCCCCATATATTGAATTTCATCTCATTCTAACTCTTTTGAGTGGTATTTAACTGTGGACAGCATTTCCTAGAGGCCTCTAGACTTGTTCTGAACACACTAAGAAGTGCAGAATCCTCCAACTTGCAATTGTTAAAGCCATTACTGATTTCTACTCTGAATCTGACTTGTTCCAGCGCTGATATTTTTATATCCTTTTCTCCCCTAAAGAAAGGTCTTTTCTAATACCCAGCTTTCCTCCTCTTGGAGATGCTATACAGTATAATTCCTGGCTTTTATTTGATGAGCTAAACAGGTCAAGTTCTTGAAGTTATTCATTTTAAGGCATTTTTCCAAGCTCCTAAATAGATTAGTGGCCTCTTTCCAATTTTTTAGCTTTGTTTTAAACATGTTGGAGTCAAGGACTGGGCTCACCATTCCAATGTTTCTTACCAGGTCCATGTAGACTGCTGAAGTCATTTCCCTGCTGCTATTCATTAGCCTCTTTGTGCATCCAACAATCTCATTAGCTTTTTTTTGCCATATCATTAAGCTTGATTGGGTTGCTTTTCCATGCTGACTAAGCCCTTTCCAGGATTATTGTTTTCCAGGATACTTCCCCATTCTGTAGGCATGCTCTGCATTCCTTATTCCTAAATGAACAATTTAAATTTTGGTTGTGGTGTCTAATTTTTCCTTGAGTAGTCCCAGTTTACCAGGAAATTAAATTTGATGCTTCTGAACATTATTTACTATTTTTCTTTTTTTCCTGTCGTCCACAAATATTATGTTTATCTCTAGAACTTTGAAGAAAGTAATGGATAGCATTGGGCCCAAAACTTATTTTAGTTAAGTAATAGTTGGAGAGTCTGTCTTGGAAGTATAACACTCTATTAAATGAGTGGGCTGCCAAACACAGCCTGGATCCTTGTTGCTAAAATCTGAAAATCCCTGTAAGGGTTACAACCTCAACCCTTGTAAAGTTAAAAAAAAATTCCTTGTACTAAGATAAGTTCTGCTTTTTTAAGTGCTTTACTTTTAAACAAAGTATATTCATGGCAATAAAGATATTACTAAATTGTTGGCTGTTTTTAGGATGACTGAATGAAATCCCATAAGTACTTGTGTCAGAGTAAGCCAACTCAAACACCAGCCTGACTGCCTTTCTAGGGACACAAATAGTAACTTTGTGTAGACATAACTAATCTAAATCCAAACTCTTATTTTTATAGGGTTTTATGAGCTGAGTGATGGAGCTTCTGGATCGCTTTCCAATTCATCTAACTCTGTCTTCAGTGAGTGTTTATCCAGTTGCCATTCTAGCACTTGCTTTTGCAGCCCTTTGGAGGCAACACTGAATATCTCAGATGGACGCCCTAAATCTGCAGGTATAGTAAAAGCAGGTCAAATACATCCTACTCCAGGAGGTGGCTTTGGCTTTGGAAATACTGCCTCAGGAGTACCTGGGTTGGATTAACCCTTCTTCCTTTCATGTCTCATATTATGCTCTGCAAAGATCCCAGTGCCTCTCACGTACCTGGGTCACAAGGCAGGACTATTTGCCCTTCACTGGTCCAGCTTTGCACATGAATATGTCACTCTAAACACATGAAAATGGCATGTGAAGGTCTGACAGCTGCTCTACCCAGCAGAGGGCAGTGGTACCTGTACACAGAAACGCATCAGTCAGCTGATTTCTCTTTCTTTAGAAAAGAATTTTTAGTGAATAGCAATAATTAATGATAGCTCTTAGCCATGTCATCATTAAAGTCACAGAGGAAGGAGCTAGCTACAGGTTTTAGGGGGTCAGGGCACATGATTTTAGCAGTCATTTTGTCAATTCTGATGGTCCTCGATCCCCAGGTGAGCATGGTGAGGTGTGTCCTGCATTTATATAGTATAGACAAAGAGACATCATGAACAGCCTAGGCACATTTTGTCCCTTTGGGAGAGCTGTGACCTTTCCTTGGACACCATTTGAAGATGTAGGCCTTGATTTGTGGGATGGTTCAATAGGAAGGCCTCCTCTGTTCTCCAGAGCAGACTCTTCAATAGGATTGTTGTGATCAAGTGTTATTGACTGCAGACATTTTCAAAAGCTTTAGCTCATTCTGGGCTGGAGAGGATGATTCCAACCTCAGTATTTCCAATTTGCGTTCTGCTCTTTAAGGTTAACCTATAGTGATTTGTTGTGAATCAAGGGCAGAATAATTCATGCTCTTCTGTTTCTGAACTGGGAAAATACAGCCTGGGATACATTCATTCTGAGATGCTGACAGGTCCTCTAAGTTTTCCTATGAGCAGCTGGAGGTAATTTCATACTCCCTGTTGTAAGGTATATGTGATCTTCATGGGCCATACATTAAAAAAAAAATAAAACAAAAAACAAACACAAGGAATTCCAGCTGATTGCATTGCTGTTTTTTCTGTATACACCACAAAAACCTTTCATTATTCATACAGTCTCACTTTCAGCCATGAAATTTCACAAGCTGACAGATTTTAAAAATGTCTTTTTGTTGACGTTCCTTGGAGCCAACATAGAATTTAGTAAATGTAGGAAAATTGAGAGGTGATCTGGAGGAAGTTATGTTCTTAACTTCCCTGTTCTTTCTCTCCTGCTCACACGGGGAGCATCATCTCTATCAGCAAATTTCATCAATGCCCATGAGACCTCTTTGAAATAAGCCTTAGATAAGTGATGAGCCCTGAGCATTCCAATTGGAATACCCTGGCTGAAGTTTCCAGCCCAAGGGCAGAAAACAGGACTGGCAGAGGATCATTTAGATTGTACCCCTACCCAGGAAGACAAGGGCAACTTAAGCTTAGAAAAATAATAATAATCTTAGGTGCTTGGGTGTAAGCCCTGCTCTTAAGGTTGCTTACCTCTCTAGTAAGCTCCTTAGCCATTAAATCTGACTCATGCATCTTGCAATGAACTGGATTTCTCTGGCAGAACTCTCTTTGCAGAGCCAAGGCTAGGATATCATCTGGATTGACCTGTGCTCCTTGCACTTGTGTGGAAACATGAGCCTATTTCCCATTCTTCAACTCTTTATCACTCAAAAGGAGCATCTGTTATTATTATTAGCATTGCTATAAATATTATGATAATAATAGTAGTAACAATAACAAAAACAACAATAAAATTAAGTCTGGATTTTTTTTTTCTGACCTGAGACATGCTTGAAAGAATCCGGAAGTGAAATTTGTCAATAAGCTACAAGATTTAATTTTTCTTTTGTCTGTATTTTTTATGTTTCCCTTTGGATTTAAAATCCATATGTGCTGAGGCCTGCAGAGAGGTTACACAGGTGACTGTGTAACATATAAGAGACCCTTGCAGACTTCTGGGTGGCTTGAAAGGAAGATAGGAAGATCTTAACGACCTGGGCACAGGTTTGAAACCGATGCACATGTCCTCATGAGGGCTGTGATTTTTATTGTTTTAACCATGTGGTCAGAGTGGGGTAAATCCCACACAGATGCAGTGACAGGGAGACCCACGGAAGGATAGTGCTGCTTTTCATGTTGCTTGAACAGCACCCCTGGTTGCAAAATTGCTGCTGCTGTAGTTAAAGCTTTGCATTGTGTGCGTAGAGGGACCGGCGTCCTTGGCAGCGCATTAAAAACCTAGCACAGCTGTCCCTGGCAGGCTCTCTAAACTCTTCTAAAATGCCTTTCAGATCTCATAGGCTGGATGGACTATAATAAGGAAGGCCAGCATGAGGACCAGACCGCAGGCTCTGTCTGTCGCTCTTTATCCACACCGCACTCAAATTCCCTCGATGTCGTTGCAGATGTACATCCCAAGTACCAGTGCGATCTGGTGTCTAAAAACGGGAACGACATCTACCGCTACCCCAGCCCGCTCCACGCCGTGGCTGTGCAGAGCCCCATGTTCCTCCTCCCCGTGACCGAGAACCCCCAGCGAGAAGAGGAGAGGCTCGCTTGCGATATGAGCGACGTTTGCACCCCATCCGAAACGGACTCGGGACAATCCGCCAGCGCCTTCCCCCCGCAGAGCTCCTGGCCGGCTCCGTGCCCTTCCACCAGCAAGAGGATAGACAGCTACATCCTAAGCCTGGTTCAGAAAAAGACTCACGCGGTACGGACTAACAAACCCCGGACGAGTCTCAACGCCGATGCCACCAAAGGAATATTGAGGCACGGCAGCATGTGCGTCCGGCAGCCGGCAGCGATGGTGGCCCACGGCAACGTGGTGAACCTGAAGAGCTCCAAGCCGGTGTGTTTGCCTCCTGGCGGCGGGGCCCCCGCTCCGGACCACACGGCTCCCTCCCCGTTAAAGCAGAGGCCAAGGGAGCCGGCTGGGGAGCAGCTGGAGAGTAGGAAAGCCCCTTTGCCAGCAGCTTTCCCACCCAGCACAACCATGGAACTCCAGAGCAAGCACCTGCCACGGGGCGCCAAACCGGCGCTGCCGGAGCTGGGCCGCAGCGCCACGGCCGGGGATGTCCCCAAGGACAACGGCCAGCTCTTTGCTGCGTCTCCCAAAGAGACCACGGGGAAGCCGGTGGTGCTGCAGCCAGAGAACAGGGTCAGCCAGCCTTCCAAAAAGATCCTGCTGAAGAGCAGCTTGCAGGCGGCTCGCTCCTCATCGCCGCCTGTCGAGGAGAGGCCCGCGCTGGATTTCAAAAGCGAGGGCTCTTCCTCGCAGAGCCTGGACGATGGGCTGCTGGTGAACGCCCAGTACATCCCAGCCCAGCAGCAAAGCATGAAGCTTCACAAAGGCACCCGGAACGTCAAGATTTTGAAAAGCTCCGCCTTGAAACACAGGTCCCACCTTGCCAACGGGGTGGAAAACAGCTCGCAGACCTTGCGGGAGAAAACCAAACTGGTGGGCAAGAAGTGCCGCTTTCCCGAGGAATTGGATACAAATAAGAAACTGAAAAAGCCCTCGTCGCGGGGGAAGAGGGGCAGCGGCTTGCCCCTGGAGCCCAGCCTCCCGGGCCGGCAGGCCGGCCTGCACAGATCCGCCCTCCGCTCCCACGGGCACGGCCGGGAGGTGGTGGTGGCCAAGCCCAAACACAAGCGCGCCGACTACCGCCGCTGGAAGTCCTCGGCGGAGATCTCCTACGAGGAGGCCCTGCGGAGGGCGAGGAGGAACCGGCGGGAGGGCGTGGGGGTCTACTCGCAGGTGCCCCTGCCCTATGTGAGCCCCTACGCCTACGTGGCCAGCGACTCGGAGTACTCGGCCGAGTGCGAGTCCTTGTTCCACTCCACCGTGGTGGACACGAGCGAGGACGAGCAGAGCAACTACACCACGAACTGCTTTGGAGACAGCGAGTCAAGCCTGAGCGAGGTGGAGTTTGTAGGGGAGAGCACGACCACCAGCGACTCTGACGAGAGCGGGGGCCTGATTTGGTCCCAGTTTGTCCAGACGCTCCCCATCCAGACCGTCACGGCGCCGGAGCTGCATGAGAATGCGGCCAAGGCCTTTGTGAAAATCAAAGCCTCCCATAACCTCAAGAAGAAGATCCTCCGCTTTCGGTCAGGCTCCCTGAAGCTCATGACGACCGTCTAGTGAGGTGACTTGGTGGAATGTATCTGCTTCTGCTTTCGGAAGAAAGGTGCTTTTTTTTTTTTTTTTTTACATATTTCCACAGATTTTTTTTTTTTTTTTATTAATACAAATATTTAAAACTTAAGGTAAATTATGTCACTTGTCTTCAGAACTTGGGTGGATACTAGTGCCTTTTATGTGGAAATAAAAGACCGTTACACTTGTTTAAAAAAATACCCAACAACACAACACTGCCATTTCAGTGGTGAACAGCCTCCAGCGCGTGGTGTCAGAAGGCTTTGAGAAAAGGCTAAAATGTTTCTGGGAATGGATATTCCTTGCCTAGTTTTTCCAGTTCTGGGTCTTACACAGGATATCGACAGCTTAAGGTCATAAGTTTTTAGGGAATAAAGGGGAGGGAGTAAGGGTGGTTCTTCCTGATTTTGCTTGTCCCTTTCTGCTGCTGCTGTTGCCACATCTTGAACTTTTTCCTTCTAGCACTCTGGTCTGTTTTTTTTTTCTTTTCTTGTTGATTCTCTTCTTGAAACTCACTCCTGTCCTCCCCCAGCCTTCCCCCACCAGGAAAGGGCTCCTGTTCAATCTGTCTCCGAGGTTAAGTCGCCTTCCCTGGAGTGCACTCTGCTCTGATCTCCTGGGAATCCTGCTGTGGACGGTGGTGTCCAGAGTAAACTGCAGCTGGAGGACCTGACCAAGGCTTAGTAACTTCATTATATTGTGTAAAACTGCTTTTGAAAAAGAAAAAAAAACCCATATGCATGTCACGTGCATGAGTATCAGTAGTTTTAATATTCCTGTTGATGTCCAATTTACTGTACATCATCAATGGCTGTTTTTATATATATATATCATTGTGTAAATTAATATAACACATCATATGCTGTAATAAACAGTCTGTTTTAATACTTTTTAAAGTTTGTTACGTTGGTGCAGACCCAGTCAGTGCTTTTATATTGGTGTTGTCACCACGTAGATGTCTCCTGATGTGACCTGTTAACATTCCTTGCATTTAGCCATGCAGGAAATGGGGCAAGTTTAAAATTCTGCTGTGGATGCGACTTGTGCTTTGAGGGAATTGGCTTGTCACAGCTCTTCTTGTTCTTCTCGTAGCTTGCATTTTTTCCAAGGGCAAGGTGGGGTTTAGGAGCTCAGAGGCATCTTCGGGTTGTTGCTGATGGGCAGCTCACATTTCAGAGCAGATGGGAGTATAGTATTAGTCCTGCTGTCTGTCTGGGTGCTTGCAGACTTTGGTTGGTACAACACAGGGGCAGATGGTTTGGCTTCTGTAACCAAATCGATCTGTGGGACACAACAGGCGTCCCCATGGAATTTCCAGTAAGTGAATCCCCAAGAGCTGTGTGCTCTGGGAGCTGGGCTGGGTGGAGGAGAGCATAGGCTGCCTGTCCTCTGTAGCTTTGGCTGTTGGCTCTGTTACAGCCCCAGCAGGGTCATGGAAGGGGACAGCTGGGTCACCCATGGTCTCTGTCTCAGGTTCTTCCCATGGGACTGGAGGGGAGCCTGGCAGCAAGGGAGGCAGGAGCCCTCCACAGGCAGCACTGCTGCCATTCACAGCACAAGCTTTGGAGCTGCCTGGTGGGAAGGTTGGAGGTTTTGGGCAGGTTGAGCTGGTTTCTGCAGGTTCATCTTCTTCTTTGGCAGCCACGAAGCAGTGGACAAACAACTGGAGTGGGTGCTGTGGCTGGTGTGGATTTCAGGGGTATGTGTGCAGCCTGTCCATTCCATGGCAAGGTCTGAGCAGAGCTTTCCTTTGTGGTTCCTCTCTGTCCTTCCTGCTGTCACCCACCTGAAAGGCAGAGCAGTTTTTTTCCCCAGGTTTCCTTGCGTTGCAAATGTAGGAAGGAAAGATCCACTCAGAATTAAACATCTCAGGGGGCAGCTGCTGAGACAGTGGGAACACTTTTCCTAAGAGGCACATTTTATTTTTTAATCTACAGTGTAGTAAATCCCTATTTATAATGTCTCATATTATTCTTTTCCTATTTATGGTTGAGTGTTTTTGGTTTTTTGCTTTTTCTTTTTTTATAAGGAGTGGAAAATCAGTTTCTGTAAGGGTTTGCAGTATATCACCAGGCTGTGGATTCACCCAGAAGGTCTTTGTACATCCACCTCCCATGAAACAGCAAAAGCTGTAACTCCCCTTATCTGCTGATAACTCTCCTCTTACTTTATACATGGAAAGGCAGCCTGTATATGTACATATACATATATATATATGTGTATGTATGTATATATATAGAAAAAAATATATATTTGTTTAGAATAATTCATCCAGAAACTTCTGGACAAAGGCTGCCACTACAGAGAGGGGAGAGAAGTAATGTTTGTTGTTAAATATGGCATTACTAAGGCTAAGCAACAGCTTACAGCCATCCCATTAACAACTGATGGGTGTTATATCAAACAAAGGGAGCATCTTGTGGAAGCTGGTAGTTTCTTTCCTAGAATCTCTCTTAATCATGCCCCATAATCTCTCTTTGAGCGAGAAAAACATGTGCAAATCCCTGTAAATCTCCTCAAAGGTGTAGAGGAGCAGCAGAGGGGATCCCCAGCCTTGTCTCTGGCTGCAAAGGAGCTGGTGGGAAGACAAACCAATGCCCAGTGGCATTGGGATGATGAGTTTTTAATTGCAGTGCTATAGCAGACTGCCTTGTACTGGGTGAGGGAGGCTGGTTTTCAAAAGTGAGCTGCTGAATGGTTTCTTTTCAGATAATTGAGTAAAAAAAGAGAATAAAATAGCTGCCTAAATATTGCTAAGGCTGTATCAGCTGCAGCCACTGTATTCTGCAGTTCTCTCCTTGAATAGCTTAATACCAGACTTGGAAATGGGCTGATGGTATCTCCTTCTTAATTGCATCTGAGTCTTTTCAGTTTGGGGAAGGAATTCTCTTTTTCTTACATGATTTAGGTAAGCATCCAGAATCCTTTAAACAGGCCTAGGTTTTCTATCAACACCCAACCCCCTCATTTTTTCCCCCCCTTTTTTAATAACAGATCTTAACAGTGCTGGAAAAGTACTTGGTACGGTCCCAATACACAACACACATTCTCATCTCTCATTCTGATTTAGGAAACACATCTGAGTAAGTTTTTGCAATGTTAGGTTGAAAAACATCTGCTGATCTTGGAGAGCAGTTGGATATCTGGCACTTCTTTAAGCTACCTGGCTTTCCAGCCTCACAGCTTGCCAGTGTATTTTTCATGATGTTCACTTTTTAATTATCCCCAGTGTTTATGGCTGTCTTTGGAAGTCTGAAGTGGGAACATTTTATTGCACTGGGAGCTGTTTCAAGGTGGAGGTGGGTGGTGGAGGGGAGTTTTGGGATTAGGTATCCCTCTGCTCCTTGTGTGCAGGAAGGTACAGGAGCAGAAAGGAACAGGAGCAGACCCCTTGGAGCTGGATTCCTTGTGCTTCAGATAATGCAGTGTTTCTGCACACCCCTGGAATTCCATCACTCCCACTGAGGGAATCAGCATGAGTGTGTCACTGGGCTGTGTGCCCTCCAGCAGGCTTTCTGGGTCTATCCTCTGCTCCCTCAGCCCAGCCACCAGCTGTGGGGCAGCAAATAAAGAATCAAGCTGTGTCTGGTGTCTGTGGGGTCAGGGAGAGGCTCTGGCATGGGGCCCACACGTCTCAACTGTGTGGGGCCCCTGCTGTGGAGCTCCTGCTTGCTGTGAGAAGCCCAATGTGCCTGCAGAGCAAGGGCTCAGACAGCTGGGTCTGAGTGAAAGGAATGGAGAGTCCCACAAATAGAGTGAGCTCATCCTGGTACATCTGCATTTCTGGAAGATGTGGGAAGAGGAGGTGTTTCAGCCTAACATCTCACTCAGTAAAGTTAGACTGGACTAAATGGAGTCCTCCCAGGGACTCTGCCTCATTCCTTCCAGAACTCTTTGGATCAAGGCTTCTCATGGCACTCCCACTTGCTGAGGTGTTAAACCATCTGACCAAGTCCTGTAGGAACTGGGGACAAGAGATGAGCTTCCATTCCCCAGGTCTGGGTTTGGCCTTCCACAGCACAGAGCCTGCAGTTCCCAGCCCTCTGCAGCTTTCCTGGTCCTGAGGCTTCAGCAGGAGTCTGTCCATCCCTTACAAGCTTTCTACTTTTCTCACAGCTTGGGGTTCATGCTGGATGAGGACTCAGAACAGATTGTCCACACCAGTCCTGTGCCTTCAGTAATCCCAAATCCGTTTGTTGGCTCAGAGGAAGGTCAGGCACTCCTCAGGTGGCAGCCAGCAAAGCCACCCCTGAGTGACCTGCACCCCTTCCTGTCACAAAGGGCAGCAAAGGCTTTGATGGGCAGTGGTGGCCACTTGGCACATGGCTCACCACGCTGGGCATGGCTTTCTCCAGGCACGTGGTTTTTCTTGCAACAGGGAACATGGACACTTTTGAGGAAGCAGAAACAGCTAAATAATAGCTGTTTTTAATAGCTAACTTCAGAGTATGTACCTTTGGAGTAGCCAACAAAAATAAATATGACTGAGCTGCTAATACAAAAAACTGAACCATTCCCAGCTTAACATTACAGATGGAGAACTGTGGTGAGAAACAATTGATGCTGGAGCATGTCCAGAGAAGGGCAATGGAATGGATGAAAAGAAAGAACTAGAGCAGAAGTCTTGAGAGAAGTGGGTGAGGGAGCTGGGAGTCTCAGCCTGGAGAAAAGGAGACTTAGGAGAGATCTTATCACCCTCTATAACTCCCTGAAAGCAGGGTGGAGCCAGGTGGGGGTCGGTCTCTTCTCCCAGTTAACAAGCAATAAGACATGAGGAAATGGCCTGAAGTTGCACCAAGGGAGGTTTAGACTGGGTATTAGGAGAAAGTTCTTCACTGAAGAGATGTTCAGTCATTGGAACAAGCATCCCAGGGAAGTGGTGGAGTCACCATCCCTGGTAATGTTCAAAAAAAGTGGCACCTGGGGACTTGATTTAGTGGTGAACAAGTTGGTGCTTGGGCTAAGAGCTGGACTTGATCTTAGGGATCTTTTCCAGCCTTAGCTGTTCTATGATTCCATGAGTTGCTTTGGGATTTGAAAAGTCTCACAGTTCTGGAGTGATTGGAGATACATGAAAACCAGGGGGATCTATTCAAAAGGGATTCTAGAAAGGGCTTTTTTACACAACAGGGCATTTGTTTCTGCTGGAAATAGTGAGATGGATGTAACATCAAGTTCAGAGGGAAAGAGAATGTAGGGATGGATGTGGCCTACCAATGATTGTGGATGCCAGGAAGAGTGTGAGGTGACTGGGCCACAAACAGTGGCCAGGCTTGTGTGCTCCTCCTCAAGATTGTCTTCTCCTGCAGCTGCTGAAGCACCATTAGCTGGGGCAGGTGCACCATCCTGCTGGCCCCGCAGACCATTTCCTGTGTTCTCTGATCTTGAAGTGACTGATGGGAGCTCTCTATGCAATTGAATTTTCCTCACTCTAATATTTATTAGTCTTTTGTCCTCCCAACTTCTGTTGAAAGCAAGTTTTGGATTTCTTTGCCAAGAAGTTCACTTTCCACACTTGGCTGATGGTGACATCATTTATTCAGACTGTGGACACATTGTTTTGGTCACTCTTGTCCTCTGGCACAATAAATTCATCCACCCTTTCAGGCAGTCACTCTAAATCCTCTGTCATGGTGAACATCATCCCCTGTACCACAAATGTGGTTATGGACACAATCTTTGTGTGTTCCTCATGATTTCAGTCCATAAATGAATCTACCCTGGGAGTCACTGTTGGGCAGCAGTTTTACACCCTGCAGTTGCCCATAAACTGCAGGAAAAGCTGGTGACCCACAAACCAAATGAACCATCCCAGAGCCAGAGTGCCTCCACTGCTCTTTGCCTTGGGAATTTGCTGTCCTTGGGGAGTTTTTCTCTCCATCTGACTGTGTCTCCACTTGTGCCTTGCTTTGGAGCAACAGAACAGTCTGGAAGTGCATCCCATGGTCATCTCCACTTGAGCAGTGCTGGTTGGGGCAGCAGAGCAGTTTTGGAGCACACTGGTAGAACACTGACCCAGGGGCAGTGCAAATGTGCTTCCCCCTGAGCAGGGATCTGGGGATCTGACCCAGAGATGGCTGCCTGGAACAGCTTCCAGTCAAAAAATATGGGCAAGCTTGGTCCAAATGACATTGGGGACCAGAGCAAGTCTAGGCTGAAGTAAACACTTGAGCTTTGTGTATTGTTCTTGTGGGGACCTCAGTTTGTGGGGACCTGAGTTTGGATCTGCTCCTTTCATTCCTTTCATGCTGTGTGACTTGTTGATGTAAACAGAGCCTCTCTCTCAGATAATGGCCTTTGTTTCCATGCTGTATTCCTTTGAGATCAATAAAGTGTATTAACATTAACAACTTGATTTCATTGAGCCAAGCTCTGAAAACCTGGATTTTGTTTGTTTTAAAGGAGTTGTAAGTCCTGGGAACTAAGACTTCCTAGACAATATTAAAGGAAAACCTGTGTGACTTGGACTCTGACCCCATGATGGGGTTCATGCCATCAGGCTTTGGAAGTAAATTCTTTTATCCCCCCTTAAAAAGGTCAAGTCTTCTGTGGTCAAGGGCAGGAAGCTGGAAAATTTGCAACCTGTTGAAAAATGTGTTTCCTGTGTTTCCTTATGAGCTTTGTGCCCTCAGAAATGAGATTTTCACAAAGAGGGGAGGCATGAGGTACAGGTAGGAGAAGGACCTAATCAATCTTAATCTCTGCAGTGCTCATGCAGTAAGTGTTTAAGCATGTGATTAAGCCCATTCTTACTCAGTGAAGCATTTCAGCACACGCTTTGGGGTGAATTAAGCTTGTCCTCAGGAATGCTGGATCAAGGTCACTAAGCTTTCCAAGAGTCCCATGCCTGTTTGTACAAACTGTCCCAATGACTTCTTTTGGTTCATGTTGGAAGGAACTCCCTGCTCTTCCTTAAAGCCAGACTCTGTATGGTGAAACTGGATTCAAACTGTTAATTTGAATTTGGGAGAAGCAGTACCTTGAGTCTTCAATTTAAGCAATAACAGCAAGGAGAGCTTTTAAAAGAATAAATTAATTTTGTTATATTTGAGGACACAGAGCTAAAACCACTTCATTATATGAATATTCATTATATGAATATATATATTCATTGTATTCATTATATGAATAAATGTGCTTTGTGCTCTGTATCAGTAGCAGGACTTTGTGTAAACCCTGGGAATGGCACTTGGGAAGTGACAGAATGACTTTTTCTGTATCTACTCCCTTCTTTGGATGCCCAGGCAGAGCTGAGAAAATAAGGCAGGCACAAACACCAAAAGTGGAGGGTCTGGAGCACCATTCACTCATCTGCCTGGCTAATCCAACTTTAATCCCAGTTTCAGGCAGTGAGATTAGCAAAACAGCAGGATCCCTGGGCTGGAGAACAGAACTAGAAAGTGGAGAGGGTAACTTTGCCTGGCTTCAAAGGAAAGATGCAGTTTAACTGAGCAAGCAGTGGAGGCCAGGGGAGGGTTAGAGGTTTGCCTTCTCTTCCCAGACACATTATTTACAGTGGGTTGGTTTCCTTTTGGAAGGGCCCTCTGTAAAAGGAGACGTTCCCAGCGTTTCTGTGGGTTAGACCTGTATCAAATTACAGTTTTCTTTCCTGGACTCTTGACTGACATGATTTCCTGAAGTTGCTCTTCTCTTGGGAGGGTAGCTGAGGAAAGAGTAGGTGTTTGCTAAAAATCCAGAGTCTTGGAAAGCAGAATCGTGGTGATGGTCTCCTCATTGTAGACATAAGGTCAGTCCTCAGTGCTGCATCATTTTCTGCAGCTCCCAGTGCAGGGCAAGGGCTGGGAAAGGAGTGGGAGAGAAAATCCATCAGGTTGATAAGAGAGAGGTCTGTAAATCCTGCTGGAGCAGCTTGCAGAGGCCATGGCAGGAGCCACAGGAGCTGTGCCAGGCGAGCAGCCATCCCACCTGGTGGCCAGTGAGGTCAAGGGCAGTGTTGGCCACTGACCTGGATATCCTGATTCCTGCTTTTGCTTAAACCACCTTCCTGCCTCCAGGCCACGGCAGACAGCGTGTTCATCCTGGTGAGTGTTTCCTTTACTGCTTTTTTTTTCTTCCTTGTGAAATAAATTGTGGCTTGGCATTAAAGCCTGAGTGCTGAATGAAAGTGAAGTTCTGGCTTGTTTCTCCTGTCAAACACCTCATGAGAGTGTTTTCCTTGATGTTCAGTTGCTTGGAAGGAAGAGATGTGATCCTCTTCTCATCTGCAACATATCCATGTTTTTTTTACAGGTGTCTTCTGAGTGGTTTGTATGGAACAACAAACACATCAAGGTAACACATCACTGTCTGCAGCACTGTGGGACACTCTGCAGCAATCCTATAGCTGCACAATCCACAGCTACCCCAAAACACTTTTCTCTGACAGGGATATCAGGACTGAGGGGTTTGGATCTGACTGATCCCATCTGAAGCCCATCAGGGCTTAGGGTGAAGATGCTCATGCAGGGAGAGGAGGAAGCACACTCAGAAGTGTTTATTATTGCTGTTAAATGACAAGTTCCCCTTCCTTCCCCTCCCCTCCCCTGCCATGGAGATAGAGATCTCTGCTGTGGTCCCTGCTGCTTTCTTTTTCCTGTGTTGATCCA
Organism: Thryothorus ludovicianus; assembly: GCA_013397245.1. Lineage (NCBI taxonomy): Eukaryota > Metazoa > Chordata > Aves > Passeriformes > Certhiidae > Thryothorus > Thryothorus ludovicianus. Next base: position 165,152 of record VZTB01011736.1, on the reverse strand, counting down.
CGGTGAGACTTGCTGCCTTTGAAGGATGGTCTGAGCCCTGAGAGAGGCTTTTATTGCTGAGCCACTGATGTTTGATTCAGAGCATGTGTCTTCCCCTGGGCCCATTGCAGATGCACGCTGTCACCCTGGGTAGGTTGCTTGGGCTCATGAACATGGTAATTATTCATTACAGAAATACGAAACAAACAATTAATTTCATATTTAACAATAAAAAAAAGGCAAGAGGGGAACTGTTTTCTTTCTATTGTGTTTCCACCCTTCATTAGCTAACACAAGCATCATAATATTGACAGGAAACACAGCAAAGTGAAAATAATAAATCACCCTCCCTACTGTATAGCAGAGTTAATGGATTTGTGTGGGGCAAGGAAACAAAAGGCCTTTTGTCCTGCCGAAAGATCCTTACTGACACCCATCTAAAAGCCCAAATAATCTACTGATCTACAGCTAGGAGAGCTGGCAAAATGCACAGAGTATCCTGGTGCTAGAAACTTCCTCTCGCTGCTGGATCCACTCCTGTCCCTGCTGATTGATTCTGAGACTGTTTTCTTGGTGGTCAGGGCTGCTTTCAGAACCTGCTTCTGGTGCACTGATGAAAAGGCCAGTTTTGTGAGTAAACATCCTAATAAGCAGCTCCTGACAGATGGTTTGCTGCTCAAGCCCCACAAAACCTCTCAGCTGGTGTCAGTGTCTCCCACAGATGTTTCTCAGGAGAGCTTCCCCAGGCGTGCTCGGGAGCTCTCAGCTTTCACAGCTGCACCCCAAGGAGGAGCCTCGCTGCTTGTTCCACACGTTGCAGGTATGTCTTGGGCTCAACAGGCTTCCAGAAACATGTTTCTCACAGTACAGATAAATCCAGGCTCCCAGTGGAGCCTGTTGGTGGCTGAACAGGGTAAGTAGCTGCTGCTGCTGCTGTCACTCGGTCTGTGAGCAGTGAGAAATGTTTGGTGATACATGAAGCAGAACAAGGCACTTTTAGATATCTTTCAGTCCTTTTTGTTTTGGTATTGCTTCATCTCAATCTTTCCAGAATCTGCCCCCCATATTTTCTAGAAAATCACAGAATAAAGGTCCTTTGGGCAGTGAATTTTCCAAGTGAATCTCTTCTTTTTCCCCCATTTCCTTTGTCTGAGTTTGCTGAACTGTTCTGAGTCCCACGACACTGTAGTCACAATATCAGGTGTGCAGTCCTCAGGCAGATCAAATATTTCCACTAGATGAATAAATACAGAGATTTTACCTCATTCTCCTCCCACGGTGAGCTCGTGGGACTGTAAGATTGTTCATATCATCTGTCTTCCAGAGCAGATAATTTAGATTTGGCTGATTTGTATATCCCTGCAATGTTCCTGGTGGGCTGTACAGGATGTACAACTCTCTGCCCCTGACCTGAGAACAGCTGGAGCTGGACTGATGTGCAGAGGTTGCTGTTGAGAGGAAAATGCACTGTCCTGAGAGGGTGTCTGCTAGGAAGGGGCTTAAATAGGAGAAAAAGTTTAGTTTTGATGAAATTAGGCTGAATTCCTGCCAAAATGGAGCAGAACACAACCAGGTAGAAATTCTGCAGAAGGGAACAGTGCAGCAGCTTGCATTGTGGGTTGTCTCAAGAGCTGATCCATGGATCTCTCAGCCTCTCTGCTGGGTTTCATGGGCTCTCCATCTGTGGACACTCTGGTGTTTCCTGCCTGAGGTGGTCTAATGTCTGGGACACCCCAAGCTGGGAAGTGTGGGAGCAGTGAAATCCCCTCTTGCTGAGCAGCCTTTTTGGCAGCAGGCTGCCCCAGGGCCCTGGAAACCTGAACGGTGGAGGAACCAGATGGGTGACCAGGCAGGAAACTCAGCAGGTTTCTGATGTTTGGAGCCCTGTGCAAGTTTCATGGGAACCTGGGCAAAATTGACTCACCTTGCTGAGATTTTGCTGAATTGGTGAATTCCTCTGAAATGCTGTTTTGCCTGAAACCTTCCGAGCAGGTGCAGTATCTCCAGATATCTTTTGAAGACAGAGACAAGGCATTGCCCTCTGCTTCCTGCATGGGGCTTTGGGAGTCAAAAGCACACTTGCCTTTGCTACTGAGTCCTCTGCCAGCATTCACACTCTTGAAGTGATGAGGGAGGACACAAGAACTTGGCACTGATGACTAAAGGATGCTGACAGGTTATTCTGATCCTTAGAAAATCATTGTGTTCTCATTGCACTACACCTCATCCACCTACTCTGTCTTGTCCCGTAGACTATAAATTCTCCATATTAAATTAATTCCCCAAGTTCTCCATTTGTTTTCACAGCCTCTAGCTGAGTTTCCTAGGTGCTACCCTCACACAAACAATAATAAAGACGGCTCTGTCCTGCTGCAAACCACTTCTGAGGATGTTCCCTCTAATTCTCTTCCTTGTTCAGCATTGTATCATTAAAAGGCATGAGGTGGTTAATTGGAGGCTCACAGCTTTTGTGACTGATGCAAACCAGTGTGAGTGTGTGTGTAATTGCCTGCTGCAGAATGCTCAGGTGAATGCTTTAAAAGAAAAGGGGGAGGACGCAGATGGCCACGAGCAGAAGGTTCCCTGCAAAAAAGGTCAGTGGAAAAGGTTAGTGATAGGGCTGCCCTGAAGGTGGAAAAAAGAACCTAATACCTGGACAACTGGTGAGGAGCCTGGCTAGAGCCAGGCTTTGTTCCCTAAAGGGGGCTGCCTCTGCGAGGAGATTGTACATCAAAGCTCTCATAAGAAAACACGGCAGAGATCAGTATCACCCAGCCCGTGGCACTGGGGGAAATGGATTGCTTGACAAGTCAGAGGCCCTCTCTGGGCAGATGGCTGGGTAGGAGTTACTGGCTGCTTGCAAAATCTCGGAAGGAGCCTTTAATCTGCTGTGATACTGTATGTTTTAGCGAGCATCTAGATGCTTATCTCGGCTGCATTAGTCACCAGGAGAGTCTGCTCCCAACCTTTTCCCTGCCATCCCTCAGCTGCAGGCTTCTTCCCCCAGCTTTTGGAAGAGATGTGAGCAGAAAGCTGTAGGATTTGTTGGGCTTTTTGTAATTTTGACAAGGAAATACAACAGGAACAGGTTTTCTTGGTAATGCTCTGCAGAGCATGTTTGGTGCTGTGGCTTCACATGTGCTGTGATAGACTTTCAGAGCCTTGCCCGGGGAGCCAGTGGTCTGAAAAGTCTTATCACGCTCCAAAACAAATAGTTCTGTCTTGAAGCCCATTAGAATAACAACTACAAAGCTTCTCCCAACCCGATGTTAAATGCCTTGCTGTGCCAAAGGTAAACAGGATCAATCACTCATCCTCCCAGGGACCCTCTGATGGCAGTCCATGAATCAAGCTTGGCTTTTGAGGTCATTTTTATCTGCCTTGGGAAGCACAAGCTGACCAAACTGTGGTCTTGCCCTGCATGTGCAGGCTGAAGAGTGCAAGCTTGGGTCTGGCAGGGTGTGTTAATGAGGCGTATCCAGTGTAAATATATCTGTTATGATGAGGTCTGCAAAGTGGTGAGACTTGGGCGTGCAGGCTTTGGCCACCTCTGCTCTCCTACAAAGCCAATATTGCCACCGTGCATCTGCTGGCTTGGCCAAACAACAGCTTGATGCTGCTTTTCCTCCTGTGCCTTTGTACCTGCGGTGTTTTGTTTGTCTTCTTTTGACTATGCCAAAAAAGAGCTTAGCTCAGTGGGGAAACCAAACTCCCAGCAATGCCTGAAGACTACAGACAATGTAATAGTCTGGAGTTTTGCTAATCCAGACAGTAACATGAGCTCAGGGTGTTCAGCTGAGGTCCCACTATAACTTTGCCCATCACCCAGTGAGATTTAGAGCCTACCAGGTCATGGGCTGTGTATGCAATTAAAAAGCTCCTTTCCCCAAGGAGTTCACAGCGCAGAGACAAAATATTAACCTCCCAATTAGTTTATTGTGGCAGACTGGGGCACAGAAGTCAGATTATCTGGGGGCAGGCTGAGACCATTCATGTGCCATTGAACTTGGAAAAGGCTTTTTTTCACGACATCTGGTTTCAATCAATTTGTCGCCAATTCCGTGTGCTGGGCTCATTTTCTGGGACCATTAAAGTACACGGCACTGACACGGGGCTGCAGCTGGAATCCAAACATGGGTATCCAGAGTCCTGCTACCTCTTGCTGGTGACTGTGTAGAGAATGAGAGTCTGGTGGCCAGGGTCTACTGATAAAAGCTCCTTTGTTCATTTGAGAGAGTCCCAGGCTGGGCCATCCCCCTCTGCTGTGCCATTTACAGCTTGGTTGTACAAGTGGTGCCAGGACAGACCTCAGCAGGACCCAGTCTCCATGAGTTGGGGAGGAGATTCATGCCAAGCCTTCTGGAAGTCTTTGAAAAGGTTCTCCCTGACACAGACCAGGCTCCTTCCCCAGCTACCTCTGCATTTTGCTCTTAGGGCTCCTAAACCACCTTCTTGTGCAAGCAGGCAGTCGTGGCTGTGACTCTGCCCAGTACTGGAACGTGCTGAGAGGAGCCTGGTTCATTTAAATGTGTGGAACCACAGCTCATGCTTTTACAGCACATATTCAGTGAAGCAATGCCTTTATCTGCAATATTTAGCCTCTATCTAACATCTTTTCAGTCTAAAGCTTTTTTTTTTTTTTGAAACCCAGATTAAGTAATAACAACATAGGATAATTGAGCGCATTTTTTCACAGTGACATAGTGATACTTATCTGTGGCTACTGAAAAGCAAGGATAATATACTTTGTCAGTGCTGTATTATCTTGCTCCTGAAACAGAGCAAGTTTGGCACAAGGGCTTAAGTAATTGAAATACGGCTCCTTGTACCACAGCCTGTTTGTTTACAATAAAGCCTAATGCATCTTTCTAATGGACACTGCAGTGTCAGAAGCACTGACACGACCCCTGGCTCCGTGCAGCCTGTGAGGCCAGTGGTGTGTTGAGCCTGGAGGTCACACTGTGCAAGGACTGTGTTGGATGTACTGAGGAAAACACATCTTGCTTCAGGAGGAGGCGACCTCAAGGATCAGGGTTTGTAATGTTTGATTTTTGGATGTCCGGTGAGATGCAGTTCTGAGCCTGCTCTGCTTAGCATCACCATGGCCCCTGTGGGTAATTAGCTGTAACACTGTTGTGAGCAGACCTTGCAAACCCACTGGGTGATTTTATTTGCACAGGAGGCCAGGTGAAATAAAACAACAGGCTGGCATGGGAAAACAAGCTGGACGCCCTTTGAATCCCACTGAGTGAGGAGGAAAACCTGAATTAACAGCCCCTCCCAAGCCCTCAGACACACAGGTCTCTTCCACAGCAAAACAGCGTGTGCATTTTCCAGGAAAAAAATGGAGAATCAATAGGAAAACACTTAGATTTAAATTGACTTGCTGTCCAAAGTGGTATTTGAGTCCCTCTTGCATTTGTTCAGGCAGAACATGATGGCGTGTCTCTGGATAATTTTCCACCTGCCTGTTTTGAATATCAAATGGAATCATTTAGCTGGTGAGCTGGAACGGTGCCAAATTTCACAGGAGCCTTTTCTCCCGACTTCTGCTGTTTTTGTAACTACTTAGAATCCTCTGAGCATGCTCCCAGCTGGCACAGGGTAAATGCTGAGCAACACAACATGAGTTGACTCTTCCACTCTTTGTGTGTCAACACAATTCTGCAGTTAATGTCAAGCAACAAGCTATTAGGAGTCGTTTAACTGTAATTCACAGCCTCTCAAAAGGCCAGAAGGGTATTTTATGTCATCTGAACCTGCAGAACAACACTGACCCATCCATAAAGTCATTTCAGACACTGAAAATACAGTTCACTCCATTTTCTTGCTGGATATTTTTTTCTGCAGTGCATTCCAGTGTGCATGACAACCAAATTTCTGAAAGCTTCTTACCCTGTTAAGCATCTTCTAATAGGGTGGAAGTGGGGGTTAATTCAGCAGGTAATGTGTTGCTTTGAAGTTGCTCAAGCTATTAAGTGTTTAGCTGTACATATATAAGTGGATACAGCTGAAATACTGATGTCAGGGTCTGCCAGGCTCATCTCTCCCTTCCCTGTGCAGTTTGATTGGCATTAATCCTGAGGAAGGTGGGAGTGGGGCTGGTAACTGCTCTCCCGAGTGGAAAATGAGTATGGCCAGCCCCATCCTCACATGTGGTTGGTATCTCCAGAGTGCAAGAGTTTGTTAGCTTAAAGCTTTTCTCTAAATGGGTGACAACTCTTCTCTGATAAGCTGTGGCTGCCCTACATGTGAGACCTCAGACAGCAAATAAACAGTGCTGGCATCAGATAATTCTGTTTAGAATGCTGTGGCCCCTTAGAAGTGCCCTATCTTTTGAAATGCAATGTTTTTTTCATGGGTTGGCTACATCTCCCTGCAGTGACTTCGGGTTCCTCATTGTTCCTAAGCATCTATGAAAGCTTCAACCACTGCTCCTAGAAAGTATTTACAGGACTGGGTTTCCTTTTCTCAGGCTTTTAAGGGATGATTTATCTTTAACACTCCCTCATGCTCCTAAAACATCCACTGGAGAGCTGGTGGGCAAACCAGAGCTCGCAGTCATTAGAGATGTAACATTTCTGGAGAAGACTTGACTTGGTGGTGAGCTCTCAGGGTGGATGTTGTGGTCGATGGGATCCAACTGGGAAGTGACCCAGATGTCCTCATGCTCAAAGTGCAAACCCTCCTGTCAGTGGGTGCCAAAGCACTGTGGAGATTTCTGCTCACCCCCTTGAGAACACGGGCTGCAAACTGGGAAGATCACACCCTTTTGCAATTTGAGGGAAAGCCTGTGATTTGGGCTGGAAACCTCTGGTGCTCAGAAAGCTGTTGAGCAAACAGGACTGAAGCTAGCTCTGTGAAATCACAGAGCACGCCGAGCGTGGAGGAGAAAGCACCAAAAAGCTGAGAGTTTTGAAACTGTTTATCTAAGTTTCTTGCATGGCCCCTCTTATCACAGCATCACAGCACCTCCCAGATGGTTAATATGTTTTATCTTCTTGCCAACACCCTCACAGGGTTCCTATCCCTATTTTACAGTTAGGAGACCCAAGTGGAGGTGCTGAGTGATATGCCCAGTGGCACTTGGGGTTTCTGTGGCAGATCAAGGAATGAGGCTCAACTTTCCCATGCCCCAGGCTAATTCCTAAACCCCGTGGGATCCTCCTGGAAATGAGCAGAAGGGCTTAGCAAAACACAGCAGCATGTGGAAATACTGCTCAAATGCACTATGGGGGAGCCCATCCTGGACTCCCTCGGTGTAGGCATTTCAGTCTTGGTCTTTTGGAGCAAGGAGATGCTGCACTGTGGGGTGGTGACAACGGCCCTCGAATGAGCAGAATAGGGCTGCTATCAAGAAAGGTTCATTAGCCCCCACCAATAATGAATTATAGCCCTGTACTGACCAGGCTGTGCCACTCTGGGGGCTGAAATGAGCTGCTGGTGTGTGGCCCTTGCTGCCCATGCAGAACTGGGATTTCAGGCTCTCATCACCTTGGCCAGAGCTGCATCTCCTTGGCTGCTGGCAGGTCAGTGGATTCTCCAGTGCTCTTTGCCCTTGAGAAGGATCTATCCCAGGTTTCTGTTTTGCAAAAAGTTCACTTCAGGATGGAACTGGCAGACTTTGATCTGCGTGGTACTTGAGTTATGCTGAGCTTTCACTCCACCTTTACTATCCCACTTACATCTCTTGATCCCTGCTTTTCCCATCCCTTTATTCAAAGAAAATGTTTTAGAATCATGAAATATTGGTGCAGGGGAATGAATAATATAGGGAGAATAATTATTTAGTGTGTCCAGACTATTACCTAATAACCACTCGCTTCATTTATTGATCATTTATTGATAATGTTTAAACGATTTAAAATTGCAGCACCTGATAAATGCTACTAAATAGTGCCATGCCCATAATTTGATTGCAATAATCCATCAGGGAGCATGTTTCAAAATGCCAACATTTATCTGCACTTACCTGGAAAACTAGTTCTTAGCAGGAGTGCTGGGATAATTCAGTGTTTGAGATTCTGCTGGGTGTGTTGGATGCTGAGTCTGAATGGTGACTGCACTTTCTTCCTCTGGGCAAACGCCCTTTTAGAGGGTCAGAGGTTTAAATAATGATTAAACAGGCAGGCAGCCCCAGACTGAAGCCTATGGCTTTGTCCAGGAGGGCAAGTGAGGCTGCAGGATGAAAGGAAGGTGAAGGTGAGCACAGGAGGCAGCAATCCCCGCTGGCTGCCTGCCTGCTCCTCACTCCTCTCCACGAGGTTTGGCTGAACAGACGGGCTGCTGTGCTGTCACCTGGGAATGCTGTCAGCTCCTCAAAACCTTGGTGTCTGAGAGCTGGCTCTCCCATGCACACTCAGCGAGTTCCCAGCATGAGCAAAAAAAAAAATTTTCATTGTCACTGCAAGGCAGCGGCGCATCCCGAAGTCCTCATCTAAGAAGATCCCAGATGAGTGTCTCATTTGCATGTCTAACAAAGCTTTGGGTAATCACCAGGAGGACGCTGGACTCAGTTGAAAGGCTTGGACGATAGCAGCAGGTATTTGGAAAGAGGCATCTGTGCAGGGTGATTCCTTGATCTGCCTCAGATCTGAGTTTGTGTGCGCTTGTCTTGCAAAAGGACATAGCAGCAGCTTCAGGATGCATCTGGAAATTCCAGATTTTTGTGGAAGGCAAGGGATTGGGAGCTGGGAGGTCTGGGACACCCTACAGCTTATTTTCTCAAGCACTCTTCTGTAGCAAAAGCAGTGTCAGGAGTGCAGGGTCTTGCCCATGGAGCAGCAGAGAAGAGGAATCACCAGGGTCTGCTCACACAGCAGAGATCACCCAGGGCCATCCCCAGCCCAGCTCTGGCTGGTTCCTGCAGCTTTCCAATGACACTAAGCAGAGTCCTTTGAAGATTTCCCCTCAGCAGAACCTGCTACATTCTCACAGAGGTAAAGTAGGAAATGATCTCAATCTTTCTAGGCACTGTAAAGCAGTCAGAACTCTAGCTGCAAAATCACCCTGGGGGTGAGTGTGGCAGCAGAGGACTTGAACAGGCTGACTCTGGCCTTGAGATACAAATGAAAATCAGCAAAGAAAATGGATTAAGGCTCCTGGAATATGAGGAAATGAGCAGACTGCAGCCCTCATAAGGAAAGACTTCTTTTTCTGAAGCTCCACAAAGCATATTTCCACCTGAAGCACCATAATCTCTATTTCCCCCAATCCTTTTAATTTTTTAAGTGTCACAGGTCACAGGTATGTTTTTGCCTTTACCTGCCACTGTGTATCACTGGTAACTCATTACTTAGTCCCAAGGTGACTGCTCACATCTGGGTCAGGTCATTCTCTGAGTATGGAGGTGACAGTGGCATGGCCAGGAAACTCTCTGGACTTAATTTCCTGCCATTCCCCCTCACTTGGAAGTGTTACATCCTCCAGGCTGATCAGTGGACCCCAGCACAGATGTTCTTAGCTTCACAGACACATTTTTCACACCTCAGGCCATCTAATTCCCAACCATGTGCTGTTAGTGCTTGCTTTTCCTGCTAAAATATCTCCCCAGTTTCTCTGTCCATGTTTGTTCCCTCACTTGAATATTGAACTCTGAGGAAAGTCAAAGGGATAAATCCCATGAGTGGCTGAAGATATTTCTTTTTAATTTTGATTTGCATCTCAGCAGGACAGGTAGCAATCCTTATAAACAACAACATGCCTTCTGCAACATCCCAGCTCTTCTGAAATAAAACTGAAGGACTGAAAAAAAATTGGGCAACTCTTCATTTGTGAACACTGACATCTGCTTTTACTAAAAATGAAAATATAAACAATTTCTGTAAGAGAACCTTCCTTTGCAAATTTTCCAGGCAATGATGTGCTGGGAGGGAGTATGGAATCACAAAATCACAGAACGGTTTGGGTTAGAAAGGACCTTAAAGATTATTTAGTTCCAAACCCACTGCTGCTTGTCGTGCTGTTTGCGCTGAACTGTTCCTCTACTTTCAGACTAAAAACTCTTCCATGGAGCACAGAGATGAAAACTGTGCTGGGAATCCCCACCTTTTGTCAGAAAAACTCCTGCTCTTTCATCACCTCACAGGCTGATTTCAGGAGGGATTACTTTGACTTGAGCTATGCCCTCCTGGCTGTGGGAATCCTTTATTTCCATTATGAGTACAAATGAGCATTTCTAGGGGGACTGATTTGAAGCAGGCATTGAATCCTCCTCCTTCCTGAGCCAGCTTTAATAAATAACAGGGTATGAACGCAAATTGCTGAGCGCTTGTTGAAGGACAACTGAAGAAATGCCTTTAAAAAGCCAAGCTGCAGCCATGGGTTTCACTTGGAGCTGCTGCTGGCCCCATGGTGTGGGACTGTGAGTTCAGCAAGTGTGGCTTCATTATGAAGCAGTTTGCTTGGGGGACACTTCAAAATCCTTGCAGCTGACAATTTCCACAGCTGATCGTGCTCACTGAGCTGCTCCCCTGTGTGTGCTCAGTGTCACCAGACCAAGGGAACAGCAGCTTAGAGCACAGCACAGGCTCCTCTCCCTTTCCTGCACTCCCCAGACAGGAGAGGATTTCATTTTTTATGATACAGGCTGTATTTTCCCTCTTCCTAAAGCACCTCGCTCAGCGGGAAGTTGCCGTAGCCCTGGGAACTCGTGACCATTATAATCATCTTCACGCAGTTGTGTGACACAATGCTCCTTTAGTAATCAAACCTCGGGCTGCTTTGGGCACTGAGAATAATCATAAGTCGGTTTTTAAGTGGCACGAGCTTGGTTCTGGGCTGGTGCCTCATCCTGAGCTATTGCTGATTCCGTGGATTTGCTGCACAGGCTCCGCAGGGCGTAATCGCCGGCGCTTTGTGGCAGGCTGGCAGCACTCTGCTGTGCCAGGTGCCTGTTTCTGACAAGAGTGGGGGTTTTCCTTGTTCTATNTTTTTTTTTTTTTTTTGTTCAGAATGACTAAATAACCTGTAATCAGTATTAATTCCTTTGAATGCTCCAGAGTGAGTTATTGCTGATTGCTGCTGTCTGACCCTGGTTAAGTCCATTTCTAGAAAACGCTTTGTGTGACTGTGTGTGTACAGCTGAAAGGAATGCAGCTTCCCCCTAATTACACACTGGTAATGCAAGAGGAGACATTTCTAGTTCTGCTTCTGAAAGTATTTCCTTTAAGCACTGATGAGCCAGTGATAGCAGTAGCCTCTGAAACCATTTGGAAAAGGAGAGACAAGGCAGGAACTAATAGAGTTTCATCACTCGAAGCCTTTGCATAGATTGTAGCAGCAATTGAGCCATCACTAAGCCACGGGGGATAATATCTTTAAAATGCTCTGTATTTTAATAAGATTAAATTGATTCAAGTCTTTGCCAGCCTTTTCAAAGGCAGTGCTGTATGATGGTCAGTATTTCAGGCAGCTCTGCATTGGGAAGCAAAGAACTGAAGATTTGTGTGTTTAAACTGAAGAATACCAACCCTCCTTTTTTATGCACAATATACTGCCTTAGATATATAGAAAAATCCCCTCTATAAGCAAGACACATGCCCGTATCAGCTATGCCTTTCTGATTTTTCTACAGCCTTTGTTCTTAGCTCTTTAATTTTATTTAGATCTCCTGTCAGAACCGTGAAGGCATTTCTTACTGTGGGTGCTGCAAATACAATGAATTTCTTGCAGAAGTGAGTTTAATTGTCAATACCATTTGTTACAGTATTAGTTAAGGAGCTGTGCATAAATCAAAAGGATTAACATGATCTCTCGGGTAGAATAGAGGAACAGAACATTATATTGCTCATGTATCATTGATGAAGAATATTTTCCCAATCTTTCATTTATAGAAATGAAAATGTATTTCCCTAAAGTGAATTCTTTTCTGTGTTTTCAAACTGGTAGCACAATTTTTGCCATTTAATCGTTAAAAACTCTGTTTAAACCAGCACTGTGTTTTCTTATGGGTAAATATTACTTTATTTAAATGTTCTTGGGATGCTGTCTCAATGCATTTAACACTTCTCGAGTTGGGCGTTTCATTCATGAATTATTCTCTCCAAAGCAATTAGATGAAAGGAAAAGAATACAAATGAGTTTATCGCCGTTCCTGAGCTGCGTTTTAGAGATAATCCTGTGTTAGCTCTGGGCCAAGGGCATTTGTGTGGACATTTCCTGAACCTCAGCTGACCTGTGGTAACTGCTACTCATTACAGCAACATCCCTGCATGTGCAGCCAGGAGTGAATGTGTTATTATGGTGTAACCCCCCTGGTTTAGCTGATCCAAGAGGTTAGCACACGACTTACTGTGGTCTTGGAGTACCTGTGGTTGGGAGAAATTTCTAATGGGAGGTGATGCTTCATGTTAGCAGGAAAGGTTACAATGGAAATGAGACACAATTAGAGCTGGGGGACTTGGAGCAAGGAAGGCAGCTCACCTTGGAACAGCAATTCAAGGACAGGCTGGATTTTCCATCTTCTAAGCCTTTTTGTGGAGTGTGCATATTTCCCTGGGGACGAGTCATAGCTCAGTCAGGAGTTAGGGACTTGAGGCAGGGATTGTGATACATCTTGTGCAGAAGGTCAGACAAGGCAGTTGTTAAGATCTTCCTGGGCTCTTGAAGTCTATAGACTCCAGTGAGAATTACTGCAGGTTCACCACAGCTGGGCTTGAACTTGGGGCAGAATTTAATTGCCAAATACTGCACATCTAAAATACCTTATAAATGAAAAAGTGCATAGTTGAGTTACCCTATGGCTCATTTATAACATGACATATGATGCTGAAGTCTTGTTCTTTAATCTGTTACTGTTTATAACATGATTTTGGGGTTAAGCCATGGTAGGACTCAAGATCCTGGTTCTGTCACAGGGTTTTTCTATTTGTTCTGGGCTAAGCTTTCCACCTTGGCTTCACCTGGGTATTTATTTTCCAACATGAAGCTCTCTTGCCCCTTCCAACAGATAACCAACTGCATATAGACCACAGCTCAAGTAATTCCCAGCTTTTACATCTCCAGAGCTTCTGCAAGGCAGTAAAAATTCCCAGAAATGTATTTTCAGTCCTTCTGATTTTGAGCAGCGCAGAAGCTGGGCACTTTTTCACTGAATCTGTCTTTAATTTGCATAATCTCTATAGTACAATTCAGTGATATTTCAGACCCTGAAAGCGACATGAATGGCACGCAAAATGTGCCTATATTTTTAAAGTCCTATTTAAAAATAACTCGTCATTAGGACTGTGTCCAAAAAAACACAGGATTTAAAAATAACACTCTTTTAATGTGAGCAGATTGGCAGTAGCAGTGTTATAGGTTAGATTTATGCCTGCATGTCTCTGCTTGTGCCCTTCACGATAACCAGCCCTGGCTTTCTGAGACAACAGCAGGGACATGGTGCCCTCAGTCCTGTGGTGTTTTGCTCTCTGTCTTGGAAACCCAAAGGTCTCTAGAGACACCTTTGAAAGCTGTCTCAACTACAGCCTTGAAAATCTGCACCCCAGCAAAATCTCCCAAGCAGGGGCTCTGCTGAACCCGCCACGTCCCATCCAGGGAGAAGGCTCCTCTCTCACTGAATAGGTCCTGCTGTGCATGGAAATATGCCCTCAAAAATCAACCTTTCAGGTTACAGTACAGAGGGAGAGAGGATGAAAATGAATTTCAGCTTTCAAGTGACTTTATTCAGCCTCCTTGATTGACTTGCTGGTTTTAGTGCTGTAAATTGGGGGATTGCGTGTAATGCATTCATGCTGTCCTTGTCTGGAATGAAGCAGGAACATAATTTATGGGGATATTCTCATCTCAGCCTTTGAGGAATTAGCTTCAATTAACTCTGTTGGGAATTGCATGTGTCGGGTGTCAGAAAGCCATCAAGTTTTCTTTAGAAATGCCGGCTGCCATACGCGCCTCATTCTTCGGCTGTCTGAGTGGCTTTAGCAACGGATAAGGATTCAAAGCTTGGGAAATGCAGATCTGGGTGACCAAGTTTCAGAGGGTTAATGCCACGCACAGATGATGGACAGGGCTGTAGCTGAATGCATTGCAGGCTGCTATAATTTATATCCCTCCAGCAGGGGTGAGAGAGGGTTTGGGGAGGAGGCAGCGGCTTCTGAACCCAGAGCGCTCAAAGAGCAAACACACCAGAAGACACAGGCTGTAAAATAAGATCTCTCTGGATAAATCTTTCTGACATCCATTAAAATCAGAAAGGACATTGATTTCAGACTTGAGTTTGGTCAGTGCTCCTGGATCTGAGATCTTTAGGCTGTGGGCTGCGTGTCTGTGTCTATACTGCTGCCAAAGTTGAGGCAACCCCTAGAGAAATTGGGGTGAAAAGTGTGCGAGAGAGGGGTCCCAGCAGTTCATGGTGCTGTGGCATAGTTCTTTGTGGTGTTGTGTCACTCCTGAGTTCTCCTCAGCTTCAGGAGGCCTTGCCATTATGTGGTGGACAACCAGAAGGAGGTGACTAAGTTAGACATTTTTAGGGGAAAAATAATGGCTTTGGAGAAAGAAGCCTTCTGGAATAATACCTGAATTTCTTGCTGTTTGCAAGAGAAGATGTGATGGGGAGCACTGCTCTTACCACACACTGGAGATTCAGAGGGGCATAAACTCACCTTTGGATTAAACCTGACCCTGGTGTCTCCCACTCGTGCAGTGCTGCTTCTCAGCCTCACCAAGAGGGGAAGGACACACATCCTGCCAGACTTCACTGGGCATCTGTACCAAAATACAGCACCAGAGAGGCAGGGGGCTCAAACAGCCCAAGTAATGCCCTCTGCCTCCCTTGTCAGTGATGACACCATAATTCCCCTTCCAGGCGTCTTTCAAATCTGAGATGAGTGGCAGGTGCTTATTTTCACTTTTAGCACTCTTCTAATTTCTGTGCTAGTGGAGACAGAATCAGGCAAAGATGTCTGGTGCTTCTTGAAAGCCAAAAATCCCCCTCTGCCCCCACACCTCAGGTTATCACTTTATTATCGAGCAGCTCTTGCCAGATCTGATTCTGAAGTCATTTTGCGTCGGGTGCTGGTGAACAGTTTCCCAGAGATGCACTTATATCTAAATGGCTAATTCTCTATCCCCAGCTTATCCCAAAGATTAAAAACCCAACCAGGCTAGATCTGAGCAAATCCAAAGCAGGAATCCTAATCAGTTCTGTCGCTAGAAGTGCATTAGTGAGGCACTAGAGAGAGGGTGGCTTTTTTCCAGATGATACAACAATCACAGCTCATTTGGGCGGGGAATTTCTCTACTGCTGTGTATTGACACAAAGGAGCACTTAGCTTGATAATGCCTCCTGGCTGCTGCCACCATCTGAATATTAAGAACAAATTAAGGTGTAAGATTAAACTCTGGAAGTTGCTACCTGCTCACAGCAAGGCAGCAGTTGCACCTTCAGCTTTTTCACACCAAAATTTTGGCCGTCAGCACTTGGGAGTTTAAAAATAAAAATTAATCTCCTGCCTTACACGGGAGACAATCAGGATTTCAAGTCTCTTGTAATATTTCTGCTATGAAAATTTTAATCTACATTTTATCTGTCATGGACTGTGGACCTCATGATCTCTGGCTTGTCAGAGTGGTTCACTCATGAAGGAGGTTCAAAGTAGCACGAATACATCAGCTCTCATAAATTGAAAGCCAGCTCAAAGTTTGTCACAGCCAAAAGATCTCCAGCAGATGAGATGTAGGAGACCCAAAAGTCTCCATGTTATATGGAGACCGAGTTAGTTTGGAGCAAACTCTGTCAATTGTACCTCTTTGTACAATTAACATCAGTAATGACAGCCATAACTACAGGGGCATGGACGTGTGGCTGGGCTGCAGGAGGGGTCTCTTGGGTTACAGATGGCAAATCTGGCAAACGTGGTATTTTCATAAATGATCTCAGAGCTAAATTCTGTGTAGTCAGAGCTGCAGTCACTGGAGAACTGGGAGGAACTGGGAGAAACAAGCAGCAGAGGTGATCAAAGCTTGCTTTGGAAATACATAAACTAAACAGCACAACTAAAAAGAACCTTCTTATTGATGGGATGAGGAAGTTGGAAAGAGCACGGAGAAACTTGCCTGGAAGAACAAGTATGAAGGATGAGTAGCACGGGGAGAGCAGCAGGACTGCAGGGTGATGGGCAGGGCTGCAAATCCCTCTGTGCTGAGCCCACCTGATCCCACCCAGCCCGTCCATACCCCCATTCCTGGCACTGCCACAGGTTGATGAGTGTCAGGAATTCAGAAAGCAGCCCCGGCAGCGGCTGGAGCTGGGGAGGCTGATGGACGTGGCCATGCTGACAGTGAGCTATGTGCATAGCTTAGCTAAGCACCCGTCTCGACATCGAGGATGAGGAATAGGGCAAAGATTAGGCAACAGCCCGCAGTCATTTGAAAGCCTGACGTGCCGATGAGGGAGAAGAGACGTTTTAGGTTGTGAGAGATATAGCGAATAAAATGATGGTAAAAAAAAAAAAGAAAAAAGGGGACTTATTAAGGTGTTAAATCGCTTTGTAAGGGCAAAGAGGTGGAGTTCCATAGTGTGAAATCGGGATATTACAGTACAGCTGTATTGTCAGAATTGTCCCTTGATGAGGGTGGAGAGAAATTAAGACATTTTGTCCCTGCTTTAAAGGAATGCCTGGCATTCCTTGCTGTCCTACCCAGAAGTACCAGAGGATTTCTTGTTCTTAACAGGTCTCTGATAGTTCTAAATGAAAGATTTTCCTTCCAAAAGTACTGAGGTGACTTGGAAAGGTCTCTTATTTTGGTGAGCAATACATGGATAATACTTCAGTTACACATCTCCAGCCTGAACTGGAGCACTTCTGAATTTACCCTCCTCAGGGACACTGTCTTTATATGAAATGAACTTTCTTTCCAAATTCCTCTGGGGAACTTCAACATTATGCTCAATAATGGACACGAATGTGACCAGCTATACAGTTAGCTCAGCGTTTCTCCCAGCGATACAGACTTGCTGAGGCTACTGGAATTGTGCAGCTGGATTGGGAAATGCAGGAAGTAGTGCACAGCTAGGCAGCAGCTTAGCAAATCTTGCCAAAATCTCTCCGGCTGCCTGGGTTTTTTTCCTCTGTATTTTCTTTCCTTTCATCTTCATTAACCTTTTATAACGCTGCCTGATTACTGCAGCATTCCCACCATTTCCTACCCAAGTGCTACTCTAATAGCTTTGTTATGGGCAGCCAGTATCGACGCTGGCCATCGCAGGGTTGTTAACTTCTAAGAGAGTGATCGAGACGGGATGGAGCTGTCTGGGGGCGATGCTGACTGTCAAACCACCGCCGGGATCGCGAGGAATGCATGTCGGAGGGGACCGGGAGCAGGAATGCATGTCAGAGGAGAGCCGAGCACCTCAACAGCAATCGCTGCATGAAATTCAGCTCCGTGGGTCTCCCGAGATCGCTGATAACGCCGCGAGAAAATTCCACAGCTTCTGGAACTCATCGAACCAACAGCACAAAGTTGGAGGCTTTGTTCTTTTGCAGGCGATTTTTGGGGCTAAGTTTAAAACAACAACAAAAGCAAAAAGAGCTCTCAAAAAATGTTCCTGCTGAATGGTTTGGAGAAGATGCTTGTCAGCTGCTGGAGCCTTTGTGAGCTGGGTGTGGCTTTTTTTTTGGGTACAAGTCAGAAATTTCCATTGTCTAACAGCAGCTAGCTAGGGCATTAAATTGCCACGAATCACATCTTTTTTATCACACATGCACAAACCTGGAAGATTAATTATACTCCCCTCTGTAAAATTCAGTATCCCAAGTGATTAGGGAAGAAATGAATCAAGAATATGAATTTAAGTACCTAAAAGTGACATAGCCATAGTTTGACTTGAAAGAAAACAGCTGCCAAGAAAAACAGTAAAGTAAAAATGTGGATCAGCATCTCCAAGGCTGGGGGAGGGACGAGGATTCGGGATGCTCCCAGAAGAGTGAAGAGTGTTGAGACTGACCTGATGCCCTGACACTTTCAGATGGGATTTCATCACATCTTTTACTGAACTGGGAGAAACTCAGGGGGGATTTCTGTAAGGGACAGGCTGACTAACCTGTGCAAAAGGTGATGTTTTCCCTCTCAGTTAGGACTCAAAAAATTTCTTGCCTGTCCTCCATCGCAGCTTAACAGTTAATGCTCAATGGTGTTTGATGGTGTTAAAGGGAAGAAAGAGCAAAAGTGCCCAGGAATTTATGCAGCACGTTTTGTCTCCTGTTTGTTATCCCTGCTACACAGCTTCTTGCAAGATTGTTCTGCTGTGCTCCGTGAGAGGAGATGCAGTGAGGAGATGTGAGAGGAGCAGGAACTCTCCCAAGGGCTCCCACGGAAGGTGTTGGTGGTTGACGTGTGTCCTGTCCCCAGCCACGACAGGGAGCTCCAGAGGAGGAGCTGCAGCTGTGTGGGTGGAAAATGTGCTTTCCTGGCTGGAGCTGAGTCATGCTCAAGGTGCTGTCCTGTGCAGAGGTGACGCTCCACACCAGAGGGAGAGCGCTGAGTGAGGACCACAACCAATCAAGAAACAGAATCACAGAATCATGGAATCATGGAATGGTTTGGGTTGAAAGGGATGCTCAACACCATATAGTTCCAACCCCCCCATCATGGTAGGGACAGTTTCCACTGTCCCAGCTTGCTCCAAGCCCTGTCCAAGCTGGCCTGGAACACTGCCAGGGATGGGGCAGCCACAGCTTCTGTGGGCAACCTGTGCCAGGGCATCACCCCTCTCACAGGTAAAGATTTCTTTTTAATATCCCATCTAGCCCTTCCCTCTCCAGACAATGCTGGAGCATGTAGGATTGGTCCAGTATGTGCTCATTCTGGTTTTATAACTATTCTATGTCTCACTTTCTGACCTCTTGCAAGGAAAATCTTTAGAAGAGCATTAAAATTGGAAAAATACTGCAAAACAAAGTCTTGCACATGTGTGCCAGCCCAGAAATGGGAAAGGAATGCTGGCACAAGTTGTACTGAAAAACATTTCTGGGGTCTCCTAGTGCCTGGCCCTGGTGCCCCTGCTGGGACTTGTTTTTATGCTACCACAACTCACCAACAAATGAGCCACATCACCCTCTCCCTCCAACACTGTCACCAGCTCTGCTTTGTGCAGTGTGACCAACCACTGACTCTTTGTCTTTTTCCTGAAAAAAATGCCACTGCTTGTCTAGAGGAGGGATGCAAATGTAGCAAAGCCTGAGTGGGAGATGTAACCAGCTCCAGATGTGTGCTGTGAGCAGGACGGAATGAACAACTCGCTGGGTCTGCCAGGGACAGGAAAATGTCTGGGCTTAAACTGCAGTGAGGAACATCCAATTCCAGAAAAAGCTTTGAAGGGTCAAAAGGAGGGAGTCAGGGAAGCAGTTGCTCTGGAATTTTGGCCAATGGATATTTTTAGCACTGGGTTGGGCAATAAAGTGAAATTTCACCCTGCCTTTGGGGGATGAACTAGGACACCACTGGAGGCCCCTCATGGCTCCATTTGATGGATTGTGTTGCATTTATCTGTGTTTATGTAGCTTTTAAAGGCTCTCTTTTGGGGACTTGTGTATCTGCTCCTGTGCACATGGATTTCTCAGCGTGACCGGACACATATATCAGAGTGCTTATCAGTAATGATATGCAGATAAAGTGGAAATCTCATTTTAGAGAAGAGAAAGGTTTATAATATGTTTCCATGAAAATCAGCAAGTGGGGGGAAGGACTGGCGGAAGTCCCACACTCCCTTCCCTCCCCTCTCCCACCCTAATGTTCCCAGGGTTTATCTGTGCCCTGCTCCAGGACTGGTGGGATCCCTCCAAGAGCTGATACAAGCCACAGGGGTGGGAGAACCCTGACCCAACATGGGCACTGGTCCCCAGTTAATGAGCTGAGGTGGCTTGGGAGAGTCTGGTCACCATCAAACCCGGGCCAAGGGAGGAGTGCAGTGACCAGATGGAGATGTGGGAGGCTCCCTAAGGCTTTCCTTGGCAAAACTCAGTGGGAAAGATGACTTGTCCAAGACCACAGAAACCTGAGATGTGACAGAGCTTTTACCTATGCATTTTCCTCTCTGAGATACATTTTAGAGGAAGTAATGTTAGAAAACTGTTTTCTGTCATCTTTGGTAGTTTCTACACCAGAAGGCCTCTTGCAGTCCTGCTGTGCAGTTATTTGGACAGGTTTTGTGAATGGATGGGGTGGGCTGTGCTCCTCTGTGAAGCTGCAGAGCTCATCCCAGCAGTGCCTGATGCCAGCTCTGTGCAGAGGTGCCAGCCAAGCTCCGGCGAAGCACTTTGGGATGGAAATCACAATCTATATTTGTAACACATCAGCCTCCTCAAACACAAAGAACAAAAAAAGAAAAGAGAAGAAAGAAACCTTTTTTCTTCCTCCTGGGAGGAGCTCTTATCTGATTCCCGAAGATCGTTTTAGTGTCTGCACTATTTTTGTAGCTGGAAGTGCAGTCTGCTAAAGAGCAGGCAGTGCTGAGAACCTCCCAGAAATTCATTATGAGAGTAGGAGGCCAAAAGTTGAGCAGGGACACGGAAAGCAAACAACCGCCTGCTTTGCCGCCTCCGAATTTGATCTCCCTCTCTGAAGCCCCACCAGCCGTATGGCTCCTGAGCTCAGAGACAGCTGGGCCGGAGCAAACAGCCTCCACACGGAGGTCTGGCAGGCAGGATAAAGTTACCTGAGCATCTTCACCCCATCACTGTCTAATGTGTCGCACTTGGTGTCTGCTATCGACTTTCAGGGCTTGGGATCCTTGTGACCATCAACCCACAGATCTGAATTAACTCCTGACCTTTTGGGAAGTGATGGTGCTGAGCTGCAGGGTGCAAACCTTTCTCCAGTTTGTTGTTCCTGCTGTCCAGGTTGGCCATCTGTATGCAGCTGCCCTCATCTCCCATGAAGAGGTTATTTCCAGAGGGAAGTAACTCAGGGAAGTGGACCCCTCTCTGCTGCTTTTCCAATAGGGTGAGGAGTGCTGGGATAAATGCAAGATACCAGACTGCTTTGCTCCCATTCACTCAGCAAAAAAAAGGGAAGACCTGCCAATTCTTTTTTCCACATAGCATCTGAGGGGACCACGTGATTATAAAAATCCTACAGAAGGTGGTTTCTTTTATTTTTTTTCCATTTTCCTTTTTTTTTTTTTTTTTGGGTTAATGCACAATCCGAAGCACTGATCTCCTGACATATGGCTGCTGACAGGTGCCCATCTGCTCCCCCTGGAAGCCCATCTTTCCTGCCTCTTCTCCTCCCGTGTGTGCGGGATGGGGCGAAGCAGCAGCGCCAGGCTGCCGCGTGTGCTCCTGGCACAGCGGAGCGGCTCTGCCGGGTGCCCGCAGCCCGCCGGGATGAGGGATGGATGCAGGATTGCATCTCCCCACAGATGGTCCTCACGCAACCAGGTCTGCTCCTCCTCGCCCGGGTCGGAATCGTCTCCGTCTGCGGCGCCTGGGGAGGGGGAGAAGAGAGATTTTACTCCTGCTGGGAAGGGGAGACCCGTGAGCTGCCAGCAGGGAAGGGGTTAAAACGTTTGATTTAAAATTTGATAGCGTTTCTATTAAGCCAGGAAAAGTTTGACCTCTTGCCTGTTCTTTACTTCTGACTGAATTCGGGAGATTATGACAACGGCTGTGTAGGCGTGTTCCCAGTGTTTGGTTTCCAAAAGATGGAAATATCATCTTCCTCAGCCTTCCACGGTTTTAGCAGCGGGAGCTGGAGCGCTGCATTCTTGGCTCGTGGAGCACAGTACAGCCTGGAAACCCCCAGCTCCTGCACCCCAAATTTCTTCTGTGCAGCCCCCTCACTCCACTGCTGCTGGCAGGGCAGGGTTTGCCAAATTACTGGAAGTGTGGAAGACGTGGCAGGAGGCAAAACTTGCTGCACTGTGCTCTCCTGCTGAAAGTGATTTATGGCATTTTGGGGGTCATGGAGAAGCCAAAGGGTGTGCACGTACTTTCCCTCCCTCTTTCTTTCTGTGTATATATAAATATCTGCGAATGCTGCTACTGCTGGTTTCTGAACGTATTAATATTTATTTAGCCCAGGATTCATCCCACCCTGAATTTGCCTGAGGTTCCTGACTCTGGAGCACACACATCCTCGGGCTCCCTCTGTTGTCAACGCAGCGAAGCACCTGCAGAAGGTGACCCAGCTCTCAGGTGAGAGTTCAGTTCATTTATTTCCAGCTTATGCTGCACCAGCAAAGTGCCTGCAGGCAGCTGGGCAGGATCTGGACCCACACATCATCCTGTGTATCTGGGACCCTCAACTGGGTCACCAGGTGCTGCACAGACATGGGGCAGGAAGGTGGCCCTGACCAGGGCAGGTTGTGATCTGGTGATCTGCCTAGAGAGGTGCAAACCCAGGAGCATCAGGTACAGAATCCCAGAATGGTTTGGAAAGAGGCTCATTCCAGCTCCCTACCATGGGCAGGGACACCTTCCAGTGGACCAGGCTGCTCAAAGCCTTGTTCAATCTGGCCTAGAGCTCTTCCAGGGATGGGGCAGCCACAGCTTCATCCTATGCCAGGGCCTCACCACCCTCACAGGGTAGAGTTTATTCCCTATATCTAATATAAACCAGTCTTTCGTAGGTTTAAAACCATTCTACCTTGCCCAATTGCTACATGCCCTCATATAAAGTCCCTCTCCAGCCTTCTTGTAGACCCTTTTGGTACTGGAAGGTTCTAGAAGGTCCCCTCAGAGCCTTTTCTTCCCCAGGCTGAACACCCCCAGCTCTCTCAGCTTGTCTTCACAGCAGAGGTTCTGCAGCCCTCAGAGCATCTTCATGGCCTCCTCTGGACTTGCTCCAGCAGTTCCATGTCTTTCTGGTGTTGGGGGTCCCAGAGCTGAATGCAGCAGTGCAGGTGGGGGCTCTCAGCAGAGCTGAGTGCAGGGGGACAGTTCCCCTCCCTCGCCCTGCTGCCCACACCGTGGGGATGCAGCCCAGGGACACAGATGACTTTCTGGGCTGCCAGCACTCATTGCCAGGTCATGTCCAGCCTCTCGTCCACCAACATCCCTAAATCTTTCTCCTAATGGCTGCTCTGAGTCCATTCTCTTCCGATCTCTTACTTGTGCTTGGGATTGCCCCGATGGAGCTGCAGGATCTTGCACTTGACCTTATTAACTTCCTGTCATGAGGTTTACAGAGGCTCAGCCTGCCAAGGTCCCTCTAGATGACCAGCTTAGGGTGGAAGCAGAAGAACTCATGGTTGTCTGGACCAGCTGGTCGATCTAAGGTCCTGGAAGCACCTGCCCCTAATCCCAAGCCCTGTAACACCCCTGTGTCCACTCCTTCACAATGAAGGAGAGCTGGATGAAGGGCAATGAGATCCCACTGCAGGAGTCCCTGGGCAGTGGGAAGCTCTCAGCCCAAGTCCAAGACCCATCCTGCAGCTGCTCAGGGAGGGGAGCTGGCATCTCCAGAGTGAGGAGGAATGAAACAGCCAGGAGAGATGAGAGATAGGGCAGGGCACACCTTGAGATGAAAGACATGTGCTTTGTGTTTGAGGAGTAGTGACGTCCAGTGGAGAGGAGTATTTATTTCTTCATTAACTCAGTGCCTGAACAAGTTTATCTTGAAGCACTGAACAAGTGTCATTAATGTTTCCTTTGAGCAAACAAGGCCCTTTGATAATGCTTACCCTCTTCTGACCTTTATTTTAATTTTGAATGATACTAATTAACACCGATCATTCATTCAAACACTAAACTGGTTGTTCCTGCTAAAGGCAAAGCAAATGCTTTGTGGTCAGGAGCAAAATGTGGGCAGGCTTCTGTAGGGAAACTCTAAGGCTGTGGGACACTGGCACTGGTGTGTTCAAACAAGGGAATTTCCTCTCTGGTCCTGGGGGAGTAGCTGGGAATAACACATCCCTAGGAGAGGAAAGGGAGCTCTCAGCAGATGGATTGAGGGGGCAGTGCTGGGGATCAGAACCATGTGCACACTTTTCTTTAAGCTTTCTTCTGAAGTGCCTGGTTTTCAGCTCCCTTGGTGAGTGCATTTGGTGATGGCTGAACAGTTTTGCTCTGATAACAATTCCCTCCCCACCACTGCCTGGAGTGCTGACCAAGGATGAGCTTCCTCTGCTCATGGGGGATGCTCCTTCATGCTCAGAAGGTTCATTCACCCTGTGCACCAACCTCAACCTGTTCTCCACAGCAAACCTGCCCACCAACCCGACCAAAATTCTTCACACTGTGCTTGGAGGTTGTCTTTACCCAGTTTCTCCAAAATAAAGGCAGAGAGACGGGTGCTCCGTTTTTGCCAGGGGGTCTGGGTGGCCAGAAGACTTGAGATGGGTTTGGGGGAGGAGGAAGGAGTTTTAATTCAGGGAGAAAAAGGGCCAGTTTTTTCTTTCTCTGTGGGTATTTTATTTGGATAATTCACGGAGAGTAAGACATCCAACACAAGCTTAAGGGACAAAACAAGATTTTGATCTCCAGTGTGAAACACTCCCTGTGTCATATGAGTGTGAGTAACCACTGTGGTGAGACAGACTGTGGCCAGGACATAGAGGCTGGGGATTTGGAGATCAAATTTGACTGCAAGCAACTCTACCAGAGCTTTAGTTTCCTCTCTGAGGAATGGAGCTAAAAGGCTTCCCTGCAGAGAGTCCTGGATCTCCATACCAGAGTGCTTTTTGTCTTGTTTAGATTAGATATTAAGCAAGACAGCAGCGCTGCTGAAAGACAGGACCCATCTATTTTGGTCTAATATTTTGCACTATGCAGCACTCTGCCATCATTGTGGGCTCACGATATTTCTAGCACAAGCAAGGGAAGATAAAACATCCACTGGCAATGAATGTCAAGCCTGTAACAGCTTCCAGAGCAGGCCAGTAGATATAATTATGACTTTCTAAGACCAACAGCTTGGCACAGATGAACTGAACCTCTTCCTAGACCCCATGAGAATTTTTATCACCCACAGAACAATCTGTTTTTGCACAACTCCATGTCTGTTATAAGCTCAGCCTGCCTTTAGCCATGCTTCCTCAGCCTGGAAGTTCTGTGAGTCTGATTTTAAGCAGGATAGTTTAAACTTCTCATTCAAGAGCCCCACCACATCAGAGGGCAGCAAATGAATCACGTACCAGCTTTATCTGATGATGTGTTTTTGTAAAATGAGCCACATGCAGTGAGGAACTTGCTGTTGCAGGGAATTTGTGTTTACATAAATCTCCAGCCCACAGATTTATTTTCCTCTGCCATACCCTGTATGTAAAATGCTCATTGGGAGCTATTTAAAAACCATCACCATACAAATAGTTTACAAACTGAAGCTGGGATGGGGGAGGAAATGCATGATTGCAAAGGGATGTTGTATTTAGGGAGCTGGTCTTGTGGCTCTGGGGAGATCTTAGGGCATCATCCAGTACCTAAAGAAGCTCCAAGAGAGCTGGAGAGGGACTTTGGACAAGAGCATGGAGTGACAGGACAAGGGGAAATGGCTTTAAGCTGAAGGAGGGGAGATTTAGATTAGATATTAAGCAAGAGATTTTCCCTAAGAGAGTTTTTGTAAGTGTTCTTGGGGGTTTATTTGGTTGTTCTTTTTTAGTTGTTTTTTTTTTTAATGTAGAAAGGAAGGTTTATCTTAAATGTCCACAAAGACATCCATACCTAAGGACATCAATAGCACATTATCTCTAGTCCTGGCAAGAATGAATCGATTTATTACACATCAGAAAAATGCTTGGAGGCCTTGAATGTTGAAAGGGCTCTGAAGCAGCGTCTCAGATCTGCAATGATGCTTAATTATCCTCAAAAGCCTTGAGATCAGGCCCTGAGATCCCACTGATTTATGTGATTTGGCTGACTCCTGATCCTCACCCTGCTGTCTTGATCCAAACATCCCCCAGCAAAACAGCTCCTGTACCCTCCCTTTTGGAGGCTCTTGCACACAACATCACATGCTTGCCAAGCCACGCACTGCAAACTTGGACAATACCAGAAGTGATTTTCTCAGGTCTAATTCTCTCTCCCTGTTCCTACTTTTCCACTAGGTCTGTTTGGGGCTACCTGCCTCCCACTCATGGCTTCCTTGTCTGGTCCTGCCACTGAGTCCTACCCAAATCCAGGTTTCCCTTTCCTCCATATGTTTATGCTTTCCAGAGCAGAGTTTAAAAGTTCTTCCTAATAAACACAGCAGCAGCCTCTAGCCCTGAGGACTGAGTCCTTTGCAGGTGAGGCTGAGAGTGTGGCTACAACAGGTGATCTGGAAAATCCCCTTTGGTCACAGAATCACAGAATGGTTCAGGTTAGAAGGGACCTTCAAGATCATCCAGTTCCCACTCCCTGCCATGGGCAGTGACACCTTCCACTATCCCAGGTTGCTCCAAGTCCTGGCCAACACTTTCAGGGATGGGACAGCCACAGCTTCTGTGGGTAGCATGGACAAGAGCCTCAGCACCCTCACAGGGAAGAATTGTTTCCTAACATCTGATCTAACCCCACCCTTTGCCAGTTCAAAGCCATTTTCCCTTGTCTTCTCAACATGTCCCCCCACCAGAATTTGCTCGGGTGTTTTACAGCAGGGAGCCTCTGTTTCTGCATCACCAAAGGAGGGCAATGCTGGTCCCATGCCCCTTTGCTGGTGCTGTCCCATGCTCTCTCTGGAAGGATAATCCTGCCCCAAGCTGCACTTCTCTTCCCAAGCCTCATGCCAGGCTCAGCCTAGTTCTGAGAAAAGCCTTTGGCTCACAGGTCACCCAGAGCTGGCCCCGAGCCTTTTCTGCAGGATGCAGAACACATCTGGTGCTGTGTGCGTGGGCTTCCTTTATGGTGGTGAGAGTTTATCATCCCCTACTTAACCCTGCCTTAGACGAGCTCGTTGTGCTGCCCCAGGTTACTCTGTTTGCCAGGGTTGCTGCAGGGAAAAACAGCTTTTGCACACAGACATCATTAAGGGCAGGCTCGTGTGTGAGGCACATGCAATAAGTGGGTTGCTCTAAGAGCTTGTGCCTGTTATTAACATTACTGAGGTGCTCAGGGCTGAGCACTAACATTACTGAGCCCAGGGCTCAGGCTGGGATCAGGATGCCTGGTGCCATGCAGGAATCTGGGAGAGAAATTCTGATGTGATGTAAGGAGGGCAACAAAGCTGGTGAGGGGTTGGGAACACAAGCCCTGTGAAGAATGACTGAGGGAGCTGGGGGTGTTTAGCCTGGAGAAAAGGGGACTCAGGGGTGACCTTGTCACTCTCTACCACTCCCTGGAAGGTGGTTGTGGTCAGGTGGGGGTTGGTCTCTTTCTCCAGGCAGCAACAGACAGAACAAGAGGGGACAATCTCAAGCTGTGTCAAGGGAAAATTAGGAAAAGTTTTTCACAGAAAGTGTTGGAATTGTCTGCCCAGGGAGGTGGTGGAGTCACCATCCCTGGATGTATTTAAAAAAGACTGGATGTGGCACTTGGTGCCATGGTCTAGTTGAGGTGTTAGGGCTGGGTTGGACTCAATGGTCTTGAAGGTCTCTTCCAACCTCGTGATTCTGTGAATTCTGTGAATCAGGTAGTTTGTAGGGAGGTTTTGTGAGGGGCTGATCACTACCCTGTGTAGGTTTAGCTCATTGAGGTCCTTCTGTGCCAGGAACGACATTATTGAGAAGCCAGTGAATGCTGGAGTTAGCAGAAGGATGGAGCCTCTGTCTGCTCCTGTTGCAGGAGTCCTGACTCTCCTTGATGGGTTGGAAAGGAGGGAGAAAGCAAAGATGCAAGGAGGGTTTGCTCTGCTCTGAAGAGATCTTTTTGGTGGTGGGGCAGTGTGGTGACTTGCTGGACAGAACAACTCAGTCACTGCAAGGGCTTGGGCTGCATGTTAGAAAAGAAACCAGAGAACCTGTGGATGCTTCCTCGCTGAAAGTGTTCAAGGCCAGGTTGGATAGGGCTTGGAGAAACCTGGTCTAGTGAAAGGTTCCTGCCCACTGCAAAGAGGTTGGAACTGGATGGTCTTGATGCCCTCTTCCCATAAAATCATTTTCCAATCCCATGGTTCTATGAAACCAGAGAGAAGGAGGCAGCAGGGAGCCCTCCCAGCAGCAGTGCAGAGTGAGGACGAGAGCCAGAGCAGAAAGGAGAAAAGAGGGATGCAGTGAAAGTGAAAAACTTAAGCTTGATTATTCCTGCGGATACTTTTGGGGTGCTTGTTTGCCTGAGGATCCAACAGGGATGTGTCCCAGCAGATGCTCTGCTCTGTGCTCTCCAGCCTCTCTTCTGCCTGCAGCCACCTCATCAGCAACTCCAGCAAGCTGAGGAGAGAGAAGAGAATCCATTTCATCCCAAGCAACAGGTGATTCATCTCCCAGACAGCCTCCTTGTGTGTGTCCCAGACATTCCACTGGGAGTGTGGACTCAGCAAGAGCAGGGGTCAGCCCAGCCTCCTCCAATGCCAAATCAACCCTTTGGTCACCACATCCACAGGGGAACTTGTGAAGTGTTGCAACAGCCTGAGGGCAATTAGGGGTGAGGATGCCAAGGAATGTGCTCAGCACTGGACTGATCTATGCTAGGGGAAGGGAGGCATTTATATAAAAAAAGACACAGCTTGGGCAAGAGGCCTTTGCTTGCAGCAGGCTGAGAGGGAAGCCTTGAAATATCCTTGTAGGATATCACAGATCTTCTATTTGCCTTGCAAAACAAAAACCATCCCTCTTCACTGTGTTTCCCCAGCTAAGCAGATATAAACATACAAAATCCAAGGTTATTTCTGATGGGTTTCTTTAGTGCTCAGAGCAGGCTCTTTCCAGAGTGGGAGCATTGATAGGGAAGGCTCATTCCAGCAGCAGTGCCCTCAACAGTGTTATTCATCGAAGCAAGGCCTTTATTTTGTGATAAGATGTACTGAGCTGGAAAACGTGGGGGCTTGTGATCTCAGGGCCTAATCTGCTTGTTCAGACTGTGGTGGGGGGTGCAGTTATTCAGGGCAATTTTAATGGCTGGAGCAGCTGGGTTGTAAATAACCCATGTAGGGCTGAGTCTAATTTTTTCCCTTAACAGGATGCTCCCACAGATGGGACAATTAATCACAGCAATCAGAGTTCCTGTACCAGCATTTCCAGATACACTTAACGAGGGGTTCTTGCTCTTTCAAGGGATCGAACCAAAAATTAAGTCTGGAGGCTTAACACTTAGTCAATACTTCCCCAGAAACAGAGGATATTGAAAGAGAGAAATTATGAGGTGGGAAATGTCTCCTGGACTTGCAGTCTGAAAGCTGCAGCTGGGATTTATTGGAAATATCCTGGCAGTTGCCATGGCATTTATTTTGCTTTTAAAAGGTCTTCCAGGTGATGCTCTTTGACGTTAGAAACGCTAAGTGCAAAAGAAATAGGTTAATTGGATTTCTCTGGGAGACAAAGCACAAGAGGACCCAGGCTGATAAGCAGCTGGAGTGTTTCCCCTCAAGGTTGCCAGCTGAGCCTCTGAAAACCAGCTCACACCATGGATGTGTGCTGCTGAGCAATGAGCTCCCAGTTCACTCGCTGTTGGCAGGTGCACAGAGAGGAGCAAAATCCTGCAGAAGTGGCTCCTTCCCTCTCCCCATCTCCATGAGAACTGTTTTGGGGGAGTTGGCTGACCCTCTCAAGGTCAATGGCACAGCAGGCCTGGGGCTGAACATGAGTGTGGAATCACAGAAACCTAGAATGGTTTGGGTTGAAAGAGACCCTAAAGATCATCTCTTTAGGGTCAGGGACAGCTTCCCCTAGACCAGGACACTCTCCATCCCATCCAGCCTGGCCTTGAACAATTCCTGGGTTGGGGCATCCATGGCTTCCCTGAGCAATCTGAACCGCTGCCCTCACAGTGAGGTATTTATTCCAAACATTTAAATCTCTCATCTTTTAGTTTGAAACCACTCCCTTTTGTCTTATCATGATCTTCCCTGCTGTGATAGGCAGGGGTGCCACGTGCTGTGTGTGAAGGCTTGTCTGTAGGGACAGATTTGGGATCAATCCTGAAGTCTGCTCCCAAGTGGAGAAGAGGCTGCTTTGCTTTGGGTGTGTTGTTCCACCCTTTTCTCAGCCTCCTGCTCTGTCAAACCCTGGCCTGCTCAGGGAGCACCTCTTCCCATGGAAAGGCTGGAGGAAGGCTTGGACCATTCCTTGGGAGTTTCCTCATCCTGCCCAGCCAGTGTGACCCATCAGTTAATGGTGTCAGGCAGGAATTCCTCCCTCTGGGACTGATTGTATCACACAGCCATGTGTCACCCAAGCACTTCAGGATTTATTGGGGTGCTGGTTTCTTCAAGGGGCTGTATTTTACAAGCCTGAGTCAGGGAAAGGTGAGTAGACATTTCTGCCTAGTTGTGATCCCACACACACAGGAGCCCACAGCAAGGCAGGGATGGAGCCTGCATCCCATGAAGGCTCCTCATCAGCTGGGACTCCAGACCAGGGCTGCCATGGGAGTCCAGGAAAGTGAACTTGTCCCTGAAGTGTCTGCATTCTGTGTCACATCTGCACCCCTACCTGCTTTAAATCCTGCTCCTGAAGGGAATAGGTGTTCAATCCTTGTGAGCAGGGATGGCAAATGAGAGATTTTGGCTTTTTTGTCACCTTTGGAGTAAAAGCAGAGTTGTGGTTAATGGTAAAAGAAACAGTGAGCTCTCATCACCACTTGCCCTGTGCTGTGTCCCTCTTGCTACTATGAGGCACAGCAGATGAGGTAGACTGTGCCTGGATATAAAATCAGTGTGGATAAATAATATGCAAAAAAGTACAATAAATAATCCGTATAAAAGAAGTGTTGTTTTATTTTTTTTTCTCTTGACACTCCAGTGTTTTTCTTTAAAAGCCACATAATTACGTCCATGCTTGGGATTTTCCATCCTGCTGAGTACCATCGGGTTTGATTAGCACATTAAGTGCCTGTTGAAATTAAAATTATCAGCAGTTAAGAGATGACCTGAATAGTGAGATAAGATACAAACCTTCTAGGCAAAGCTTTTTTTGTGAATGAAATGAGACGAGGAAAAGTCCTCTTTTTCTCTCAGGAGTGCATAGAGGACACTGCTCGTATTTCTTGCATCTTCCCTCTGCTGCTGTTTTTCTCTCCTCATATCACTTGGCTGCCACCAGGCTCCTGATGGACATTTTCACAGTCATTAATTGAATTATTGACCAGTGAAAAAATGCTCCACTGTGTAGCCAACCTGCCTTGACCCTCCACCTGCCTTAAAGGAGAGAAGAGCAGCTCATGAAATATCTCATTACCAGGGTGAGGGCAATCCTCTGCTGAGAGGAGCCTTGTGAGCTCTCTCTGCTGGGCTCCCATGTCAGGGCCAGGTCGTCTGCCACTGACAGAGATGTGGGAGGTCCTTTTGTGGCTTCTCTGCAGGTGAGAATGTCAAGAAGGGCCAATTACATCCAATTTCTCCAGCGTGCTGGTTGCGCTGGGCCCGCGGGCGACGTTGCTGAGCTGGCAGTGGGTGGTGGCTCACGTCACTGCTTGCTCTTTGCTGGCCTCAGTTTTGACTTGTTCAATCCCCATGGCCATGAGCAAAATGAGAGGGTTTTGTGGGCACAGTGAGTGCCTGAGCTCTGCTGCCTCTGCCCCTGGCTGAGCTCCCTGCAAATACTGGTGAGACCATTTCACCTCTTTGTGATTGTCACCCTTCCATTTCCGTAGCTCCAGATCTACAGTTTGAACGTTTTCAGCCCAATCCTGCAGCCATGTGAATCATTCTGTTTCTGCTGGTTGGGAAAGGCTCTGATACTGGAAACTGGCTCTTCTTGCAATATTTATGGGCCTCAGCGTCGGCATCTTTGAACTCTCTCTTGCATTAGCAGAGCAGATTGACTTTCTAACCTCTCACTCAAAACCAGCTTTCCCCCTTTATTAGAGCTTTTCTCTGAACCATTTAGAGCTTTTCAACTTTCTTTTTGAAGTGAGAACCCCAGGCATGGATATGTTTTTCCAGCAGCAAATGGTGAATGTGCTGCTCTCCCTCTTGGCAGCCCCCACATATCCACATCCCAGGACCCTGTTTATTCTCAGGACTTCAGCAAGAAGGAGCTCGGAGGACAGCACCAGTCACCAGCCAGGCTCTTGTCTAGTGGTTAAGTGAAAATTAAACACTATTGTGTTAGGTCTGGAGGGGATGGAGTTAAGTCAACCCACCACAGCTATTTAATTTTGATGGGTCTGGGGCTTTGCTTCTTTTTGGCAGTGATGTTCAAACAAACACTTGTCCAATCTGTAGATGTTATTTCTATTCCTGACTCTGAATTGAGCCAGATTAAAATAAAAACCTACTGGTACTTCAGTGGAAGAAGAGCCTAGCTGAGACCTTAGTGTCTGACAATGCCAGGGTAAGTTTGATGCTGCTGTGTTGAAATTAATTTCAACACAGCAGCACCAAATTAATTAATTAATGAATTAATTTGCTGACCTCAAAGCGTCTCTCTTGGCTTATGGACAATGATATAGACTGAGACGAGTCTGAAACTTGATTAATGAGCACATACACTACGGGAAAATGGCTTCGGCATTTGCAAGAAGACAGACAGCCTCAGGCATTTTGTGGCTTTTGACAGCTGGGAGCCATGAATGTCTGTTGTCTTTTTTTTATTTTTTTTCAAGACAAAAAAAAAAAAAGCCCTCCATAGAATGAACACATTCAGCAAATGGAAAAAAAAAAGAAAGAAAACATTACTCCCAGCTGGGGTGAGAAAAATCTAGTCTATCAGCGAGATTGTCTGGTGGCTAAAAGGCAGCTTCCTGGGTTTTGATGTTGGTGGGTTCATTCTCTGCATTCCTCCCTTCTCTCCTTAGATGGCTGGTTAGATTCTTCTACAATCTCCTTTTTTTTTTTTTTTTTTTCCAGGGCTTCATTCAGAAAAGACATTTGAGCTATGCAGAGAACTTGAAGCCAAATTCCTCTGGGAGCACAATGCATGGACTTGGGTGCTCAAATGAACAGGACAC
This sequence comes from Thryothorus ludovicianus, assembly GCA_013397245.1. Taxonomy (NCBI): domain Eukaryota; kingdom Metazoa; phylum Chordata; class Aves; order Passeriformes; family Certhiidae; genus Thryothorus; species Thryothorus ludovicianus. Next base: position 132,276 of record VZTB01011736.1, on the reverse strand, counting down.
TCTGGAGACCCTGGAGAGGTTGGTAGGGCTGAGATTCCACTTTGAAATTCAGAGGAACCGTGGGGGTACAAAGCAAGAAATTGGGAGTATGGCCCAGATTCACTGTGTGGGATGGGAGGGTTGACTTCTGACTTCCCTCTGAAGGAAGGGATCCATGATATTTGTCCTTCAGCATCACTGCTGGTTGCTCACACAGCCAGACAGACCCTGCTGCTCTGGGTGTGCCAGGTTGCTGGTCAGGGATGCAAAAAAAAATAATTTCTGGAAGGAAAATATGGTTCTGGAGAATATTGGGAATATGTCGTGCAGGTTGAAGCTGGCCAACAGATTGTGTGCTTGGCATGTCTGCTTTAAAATTAATAATTTGTTCAAGTGATATCCTGATTTGGGCTGCTTTCCTGAGTTTGGGACCTAAAATGTAACTTTAGGGAAGAGTTCCTTAATCCAACAAATAAATCTGTTGCAGACATAGGAGTGTTTTCTGTTGTTTTTCATGGAGTTCTTTATAGCTTTCAGATGGGACACTCCCAGCTTCCTCCAGAAACTGCACTTGCAACAAGTTCAACTTCTGGTCAGCACTGAAAATCCACAAAGAATACCAAGTTGTTCAGGGTCCCAGATATAAAAGCCAAGAAGGACTAGCAATATTTAGTGATTACATTTGCTTCCTTTTCATAGGAAAGGATTGATTTCTGTGTTAAAAGGAGCATGCTTCTTACAGAGCAGCCAGCATGATGGATGGCCATATTAAAAACAGGATTTCTCCTCTAGGATGTGGCAATCAGTTTCAGACTCACCTCCTCCTCCTTCCTTACAAAAGGGGGAAATAGAGACTAAATTATAGAGAGGGGCTGTGCTGTGTGATGGCTGGCAGGACACATGACTGATTGCTCCATGCTGGAATATCACACTGCAGGTCTCAATAATGGGTCCCCAAAGTCCCCTTATGTCCCAGCCTGGGGACAGGTCCCTCCAGTGCTGTGATTTGCTGTACCTCCCACAGCCAGTGGTTCTGCTGCCAGCAGGATATCCCTCCTGAAAGGCTTTTAGTGCCTGTCCTTGACCTCCAAGAACAGATGCCTGTTTTCTCCAAGGTCTGCGGGATGTGCCTGTGGGCTCGAGGGGAGTGAAGCCTTTGCTGACTGCTCAGGTGTAGTGCAAGAAAAGTGGGGCCAGAGGCTCTGCACAGTGTGAGGGAGGCAGAGGAGAGCTGGCAGGGATGGGAGAGGGAGGCCAAGGCTGTCATTTTCTCCCTCTGATCTGCCTCCCTTGTAAATAGGCATTTCCAGCACTCGGGAGTGGCCTGCACATGGGATGCATCCGCTGCTCCCCCAGGAGTGGGTTCAAAGTGAAGGCAATGCTCCATCAGAGGGCTAATTGAGGAACTGAGCCTGGAGTCTGGTTGCAGAACAACCTGTTTCCTCCATCCTATTTGATTTCAATTCAACTTGCCTGGAAAACTCAGATCTGTGCATCCACATGCCAGCTCTCTTCATTTCCCTTTGGCACCACACATCTTGTTGCAAATTATCAAAACCATGCTCATGCATTTCCTTTTCATCCTTTGGTTGTCTGTATTTAATATTTGCAATAACCTGTGTTGTGTTTCCTGCAGTTGTTCCTGTGTGTTTTGCTGGCAAATGCCAATGATGCTTAAAGGCCATTTTTTCTTCCATTCTGGGAGAGAGATTTTGCTGCTTATATATCAGTATGATGGCTTGCAGTGTTCTGGCAAGCTGGAGAAAGAAGATAAGAATGGAAAAAATGCTACATTTCATGACCCAGTGGCTTATGCTCTGTGTGCTCCACTGTGGACATTTAACAATCACGAGAGAAGCTCTTCTATGCCCCTTAAAATATCCACATCTTTAATGTAAATGAATCAGAACCATTTTTTCATGGTTGGGTCATGCGTCTCTGGAGTCAAAGGGGATAACAGTGGGGATATTGTATAAATGGATGAAAAGAGCAAGCCCTGACACTGGAGCAGAGAGATGTAATAAAGAGATGGCTAACTAGTCTCATGTGCTCATTTTCTGTGTTACATTTGGTTTCTCTTCTGAATGTCCCTGAAATGAGAGGTGGCATGTACAGGTCAGCAGGATGCTGAGCCCAGGGGTGGGAGTTGAATCCATTCTTAGTACTGCCACTACCTTGCTGGGTGATTTTAGGTACATATTTTCCCTCTTTGCTTCAATCATAGCTTTTGTCTCTCACCCAGCCATACCACAAGTGCTTTGGGGCAGAGATCATCTGTCCCTCTGTGGTTACTCAGTGTCTGGGACCACGGGGATTTGCTCCTCTCTCTTGTTATTCCTTTAGTGTAATTTTTATGAGAGGCCTGACTCATTCAAACACATGAATCAGGGGAGTGGCTGGGGTTTAGACTGGTGCATCTGCCTAAGGAGAAATAGGACGTGCCTTGCAGTTGTCCTTCCTCACAGACACCTCTGCCTCTCCACCCCAGGTGCTTACTGGTTAAGGCTGGGCAGGTTGGGTTGGGGTTTGATAGTTTCTCTGTGTGGTCAGGACCCACCCCTCTGGCAGGGTGTGTCAGACATCAGTTTGCTGTTTGCACCAGGGATGCTCTGCCAGTGCTGGATGCTACAGAGCAAACCCAGAAATGCTGTGGGGGGAAGGACCCCCCTCAATACCACTGGTCCTGAGTGGAGGTGACACTCGCCCCAAACACATTTTGGTCCTTTTGTCTGGAGATGCCGTAAGGAATGGAAATATAGTAATCAAAATACAAAATTCAGACAAATGTCATTCTTGGAGGAGCGAGTGGTGGACCCCAGTGGTTCAGATCAGGTGGTTGCTGCCTTGCTTTGTATCCCATCCCACACCCCAAAGGGCTGCTGATCCTGCAGATCCCTGCAGAGCTCTCTGTGCTTTCAGGAGCTTGCTGGGTCCCTTAAGAAGAGCAAAGCATTTTTGCTCAAGGTCATGCTTTCAGTGTGACAGCGGGAGAAGCTGTGTGCAAATGAAAGGTTTGCATATAAAATGAGAAAGGTACAGACAGACTGGAAAGGACTTTTTTTCCCTGGGCGTGTCACTGGCATTTCACAAAGGTAACTTTGTGTTTGTGGCAATGAGGGTGGCAGGGCCAAACTCACAGGACATCGGGGGCCAGCTCCTTCTGCCAGTGATATGTAAGAGGCTGTGAAGCATCCTGGTGGCATTATGGAGCTGTGTGAGAATTTTCACTGTGCCCTCTATGGATTTCATGCTCTCAGTGTGCGTGGCTGAGATGCACAGGCAGCTTCCAGCATACTGATGAGCCCCTGACATTAGTATTCAGTGCAAAAAGCCAGAGCTGTTAGACGAGGAGTGATGGTGTGAAAGGGAGAACTGATAATTGATTAGGCTGTATTACAATATTGACAGCCCCGACCCAACTCCCTCGCAAAGGACATTTAACAAGTACCAGTTTAGAGCACCAGCACCATAAATAAGCCACTGTGGAGGACATGTGTGTTTTGGGTGCTGGGCTTGTCCCTGGGGAATTTGCAGAGAGGAAAACACTTGATTGACAAGGGGTTAGAAAGTCAAGTCACAGGCTCCTCTGTTAGTCTGCACACACATGGTTTCCATTAGCAGGGCACCCACCCTTACTTGGCACAGCACTTGGCACAAAGTTAACTTCAAATTAGGCTCAGGCTAAGGTGCTTTTGTTGAACAGAGCCCCAAGTACATGATCACATGCAGCACTTTGGGCTAAGAGTGTAAGGGGACTGCTGGCAGTGTGATGCATTCCAGATGTTTCAGCTGAAGGTGAAGTTTCCCCTTTGCCCTCTGGGTTTGGGTTAAATTTTTGGGGTTGGAGTTGCCCAAGGTGTTTGATATAGGGGCAGGTGCAGCGTGCAGACTGAGGGTTACTGTGCAGCAGTGCCCTGCAGCTGTGGGAGCCACAAACAGATTTCATGGGTAAATTAATTCAAACAGGTGAATGACTTTGCTCTGGTTTGTTGTGTTTAACTTTCACTGCAGTCGATGGTTTATCTAGACCTCTGGATAAACAACAGAAAAACCCAGAGGCTAAACCAGTGTGATGGTTTTTTTTGTCTAGTTTTCAAACAGAACTGATTTATAGTGGGCACAAAAATATGAGTGAGTGGTTATGCTTTTTAAAAATAAATTAAAGACAACATCAGCAATGAATGGAGCACATGACCGAGCCAACTTTTTTCCTGAGCACTTTTTTATGAGAACAATAGTGAGGAACAGCCTCTGACTTTATGATTAGCTGAGAATGGTTGCAAACATTTCCTTGACACCAAAGGCAAATGTGAAGCATCATGAATTAATATTTGCAAGGCAGCATTTTGAGGTCTCTGAGCTCAGCAGACCTGTAATAAAACAAGGAGCAGCGATCATTACTTTTGTTTGCAAAGCTCAGGGTAGGCAGTGGCTGGGGACCAATCTCTAAAATTATCTGGTTGCTGAGGATGTAAGTGGGGGAGCAGGGGGTTTCCAAGGGGGCGGATTCAGTCCCTGTTGGGGAAGCAGGAGATGGGAACAGACGTGCTGGAGAGATCCATCACGTGCAGCAGACACCTCTGACAGCGATCTGCACTGCGGCAATTTCCTCTGGCCAGGCGATTATTACTTGTCAGTCACAGCTGATACCTGGAGGAACCCACTTAACAATTACTTGAGGGAGTTATCCCCAGCATCGATTATTTTATTAGCTCCCTGATGAATCATCTGTGTCAGCCATCTGAGCCTTATATACCAATCTCTGGTGCGAGTCAGGGAGCCTTGGCCAACTCCAAGTTGGCTACTGGGCTTCCCAAAAAGCAGGAGGATCCCATGGGTCACCTTCTCCCTTGTTCTGGAAGGAGCCCACATCCCCCTGCCCACCCAAGGGTGCTTGTGGCTGCTTCATCTGGCTCTGTTTTTGGAGCCACCACACAAGTGCCAGGTGAGAGGAGGAGAGCGTGGCTGTCCCACTGTCCCACACAGATGGCACAGCAGAGCTCTGACAGCAAACACCAGGGCCTATTGTTCTCAGGGTTCCGAGAAAATAGATGGGTGACACATAGGCAGCTGCAGAAAATGTTCTCCAGATTGTGCTTGTGCAATGGATTGAAAAAGAAAGAAATAAAAACCTCCAAAAAACCCAAGAAAAATAAGAAAGGACTAGTTATTAATTTCTGTTTAACGATGAGCTGTTCCTGTGGGGAGTGATGACACAGCAGAGGAGATTGTCTCAAAGCAGTCAATGCACATTGTGGCTCTTGGTTTGCCTTATTTTTATCCCCAGCTCTGCAGGATCTTAGGGTGTCCCTGCTCTCCACTGCCTGCTCCTAATCAGTGTCCTCAAACGTAAATGGAAAATGAAGGAGAAATGCCACCAGGTAAAATCATTCCCACTTGGTCCTAGAAGAATAAAGCTTGTTGTTCTGCAAATGGGAGGCCTACAAGAGAGCTGGAGAGGGACTTTTGACAAAGGCATGGAGTGGCAGGACAAGGAGGAATGGCTTCAAACTGGTAGAGGGCAGGGTTAGATGGGGTGTTGGGAAGAAATTCTTCCCTGTGAGTGTGGTGAGTCCCTAGCACAGGTTGCTCAGAAAATCTATGGTTGTCCCATCCCTGAAAGTGTCCAAGGCAAGGTTAGGTGGGCTGTTGTCCAACCTGGTCTTGTGGAAGGTGTCCTTGCCCGTGGCAGGGGGTTGGAATTGGATGATCTTTGAAGTCTCTTCCAACCCAAACCATTCTATGATTCTGTGATGTGTGACATATGGTGACTTTTTGAGCAATGCCATCACCCACAGCCCTTGTGCAGCTTCAGCTGAAGCAGCTGGGGAAGACACCAGGCTCTAGCTGAGCACATCCTCTTGGAATCCACCTCCTTTGAGGCCATCCGTGGCAAACACCAAATCTTCATATAACTGAAACCACCCTGCCTTGTTGTGGCTGCTGTGGGCTTGAGAATGAAGTTCTGGCCCTCGATGGATGCGGAATAAGCCAGTGCCTGGCACCAGGTCTAAGGAGCTGAAACCTGAAGGCAGCATCTAGATGGGAGGATTTCCAGTTTGATTCAGACACTGCAGTTGGTTTGTCCACATTTGGCTCCATCTCAGCTCTTCAGAGCAGAGAGAAAAGATCCAACAGAGTGAAAATCTTTGAAACGGGAAAAAGAGCAAAAACATAGCCTAGGGAGCCTGTCTAAAGAAAACAAACAAAAGGCAGAGAGGAAATGGGAAGCAGTGGATGGTATGTTACACAGTGTACAAGCCAACAAGCAATATCTGCAGGCCATCCATTCCTCCAAGCCTCGACGAGGACAGAGGTCCCTGGGTTAAATTACAGCCTTCCCTCTCCCCCCAGCCTCTATTATTTTGTCTCCAAATGCCCAGCAACAGCAGTGACAAAAATAGTTTGCAAAGTCTGACAAAAATCTCTATTTCCCAAAGTTTTGCCAAGCCTTGTTTCGTGTCTGAAGTGCTCTGGCGATTCCTCCTCAGCTCAGCACTGACCTTCTGGCTGCTCCCTCCCTGCCTGATATGATGGAGGGGTAGAAACACTCTGCATTAACCAGCACCCTGCCAGCCCTTTAAAGCCCTCTGCCTAGCTGTGCCCCTCAATTTCTATTTTTCTTTTCCATTGTTTCTTTTCCTGAATGCCTTGCCTTTAAAGTGAGATTTTCTTTGGTTTGTAGTACTTCACACTTCATATTTCCTTCATGGCTGGAGGGCTGTGGAAAGGGAGCAGCGGGGGAGCGTTGAAAGCAGCCTCTGAAGGGATGTCCTCAGCCTTTTTTGGGCAGCCCAGCAGCAGGGAAGGCTCACTCTTGGCATTTAGTGAGTGCCTTGGGCTCCCACCCTGGCACAGGGATGTGACACGGAGCAGATTCAGCTCCTTCAGTCATTCTTCATGTTACAGACAACAGATTAAATTGTCTACAGCGAAGCAATTATCTTAATAAAGACAATTTCATCTTTGCTGGGGTTACTGAGAAGAGCCCACAGACAAAAAGAACATTTGGCAGTGACTAATTCTTGCAGATCATTTCTGGGAGTATTCATTTACTCACTGAGCGCTGAGATGGGAGTTGCAAAGTGGAAAACTCTGCGATGCAGTGGGTAAATCAGGGGAATAAACACATACCCTCCCTGCTTTCAAATGCAGCTCATTATCCAGCTTGTTGATATGCTTCCTCCCCCTGCAGCTTTTTTCTTAATTTTTTTTTGTTTGCTTTTGTTTTTGTTTTCTTTCTTGGGATTTTGCTGACAGAGGAAACTACTGTCAGGCCACCTCAGATTCCACGCGCTGGCTCGTGCAGCAGTGACACAGATGGAGAGAGGACACTTTGCTGCTGCTTCAGCTGGGCTGGGTTTGTCTGCCAGCACTGGAGATCTAAGGAGACACTCTCAGCATAATCCCAGAGCTAAGGAAAGGCAGAGGATCTGTCTCTGATGCTAATGAGGACAGGTATTATGAGCTGTTGCTTTGTTTGCTGCCTCCACTGCATTTCTGGCTCTTTTCTGCCAAGGACACTGCTATTCATCCTGTGGAGCATGAGGAACTTCATGGAAGCTTCTTGTCAGCTTTCCCCATGATTTTCTTGGATTTAGCCCATTTTCTTCTTCTTAGAAGGACACAAAGTGGAGAGAGGTGTATCTCCTGTACACCTGCAGGAGCAGTCATGAAGAAGACAAGTCAGATCAAGAGACAGAGTCCAGCCAAGCCTGAGGTTCCTCAGATGTGTACAGAGAAGGGAAAATGTGATTTAGAAGAGAATAATGGAATCATTAAGGTTGGAAGAGACCTCTAAGATCACTGAGTCTAACCACTAACCTAAGACTGCCAGAGTCACCACTAAACCATGTCCCAGAGAGCCACATCTACACACTTTTTGATTACTTCCAGGAACAGTTATTCCACCGTTCTCTGGACAGGCTGTTCGAGTGCTTCAACATCCTTTCTGTAAAGAAATTTTTCCTTCTATCCAATTGATCTCTTCATTGGTATCTGCTGGTCTTGTTCTCTCTCTCCTCTTCTTGATATCATGGAAGTGTTCAGAGTCCAGAACTGGGGGATGATATTGCTCAGACAGGTTAGACCAACACTCTGCCACAGGGGCTGTATGCAGGCTGTGTGCAAGGCTTTTTGGACAATAGGGGAAGAAACTTCTTTAAAAGCAAGCAGGCAGTTTATGTGACTAATGAGCCCAAAGTCTGCTGAACTGCCTGGCATCCCTTACTGTAACAGCCTGGCATCTCTTACTGTAACAGCCTGCAAATCATTATCGGTATTTTTAGGTCCCTGACAGCTCTAACAACCTGGCTAGGGCTGCCTAAGTCAATAGTGAAAACGGGGATCAGGTCCTTTAGTCCCACTAACACAATTCATCCTGCCTGATCTGAGCAGGTACAGTCAAGCCTTTAGCAGCAGACTGCTGAGAGCTGACTGTGTGGCTGGGGCAGAAGGACACGTGGCCAGAAGGTGATTTTTCTCTTCCCAGGATGTATATCCAGGTTAGGACTGACACATGACCTGCTGAAGGGGCTTTTCTCTGTCCTTTGTGAAGCAGCCTTGAAGACTTCAGCTGTCTCTAAGTGGGGCATCAGTTTAAGGCACGCAGCTTGTAGGTGGATAAAATTAGATTAAGTGAACCTTCCACGTACTCCGCTACAAGTTTTACCCTGTGTTTTTAAATAGTTCTGTATAAATAACGCTGGGGAATGACACAACCCAGGTCTGCAAGGCATTAGCTCTCTCCAGCACGCTGCACATTTCACACGGAATGCTGCTAGCAGCAGGGAAAAGGCCAAGGCAGGCCTCCAGATCTAAGCATGCTCAAGTTGCAGAAAAATCTGGATCTGGAGGAGGATCTGAAGTTTTCTTCTGACCTCTGTCTTCACAAGGAGCCAAACCCTCTGTCCAGCATTGCTGAGCCTATAGCTCCCTGACTATTTCAATCCAGCTGCTTCAACCCTGGGTCCACCTCGGTTCTGGACAAGCTCCAGATGAGTAATTCTGATCTTTATGAAAATGCAGCTCACAGTGCTTGTGCAGGGCTCTCCTAGACCTCATCTTCTGTACTTTGGATTCAACAGGGACCAATCTGGCCCCTAGATTATGTTTACAAAACACATGTGGTGCAAAATGTCCATACAAACATTTTATCTGGCAGAACAGCCCCAGGAATGTTAACATTTTCTGGGGAAAGGCTGCATGGAGGGAATGGGCACCTGCTCAGATGCTGCTCTATTGCTGTACCTTCCCCAGCCACCTCCCTTCCTCTGAGAGATAGAAATGGCATGTTTCACTCCTCACAAGTAAATCACATTTGATAATAATAATAATAATAACAATAACATGAATTAACACATTTTAGCCACTGTCATGAACTCATTTCACTTTGCAGGCAGGAGACACTTGAGGGTGTGTGATTACTACAAGCATTTGGACACAGGGTATGTTCTTAACCATGCCTGTGGAGGATCCAAGTGCTGCCCACTTTTTTCCCAACTGTTTGCATCCCAGGGACAGCACATGGAAGTTTTCACCTGTAGACCCACACACCAGACACGGTGAGCAGTACCTCTCACCCAGGTTGTTCTTGTTGGTGTCTCCCCTCTTTCCATCGTCTCCGTTTTGCATCACCCTGAAAATATTTCTCTCCCCAGTTTTTCTGGTGTTTCAAGTGTTTTCAGGTTTTTTAGGCTTGTTTTGTGAGGGGTCTGGCCCCACAAACCATGAGAGATTGCACTGCTGGTGGCTGAGCCACCCCAAGTGGCATAGTACTGATACAAAAGTACACACAGGTTTGCATTTTGCATTGATATCAGTAAATCCTCGCTGAGAATCTCATCTTTTTCCCAACTGCTATAGGCTGACAGGAGGTGGGAAAGGCCTGGAGCAAAGGAAAAAATATGTGTCCCTCCTTGTGGAAGGTCTTCAAGGACTGAGGGGGAATACCTGGGGAAGGTGAGTGGTTGTGGTGCAGCTGGAGTCCGCCCAGGTGAGGAGACAGGACAGGTTTGCTGATTTATTGGGGTCTGAGCATGAAGTTTGCAAAACTGGTGCTGTGCCATAGGCAAGAAACCTCCCAGCCCTGGGCTGCTGCACTGGGAGATGTGTCAGGTAACACCTACACAAACACACACACAAACACAGACACAAATACTTCTCCAGCAAGGCTGTGCTCCTCCTCTGAGCTCTGGTGTAGTGCCACAGAGGTTTTCCCTTTGTAGGGTTTTGGGGTAAAGGATTTCATGGCACAACACGACTGTCCTGAGATGCAGAGGAGGTAACATAAGAGTCCGTTTGCCATCTGTCCCCGGAGTTATTTAACACAAGTGTGCCTGTAAATGTAGAGAGCACAAATAGACTGAGGAAATTACAATGTGCTCCACATGCTGTAAATCTAGGGCTGGTCCTGTGTTCCTCTGCATATAACCAGGGTCGAATCCTTCTCCTTGCTGCTTTCCTTTAATTTAATATTCCTTGCAATAGGCTGTTCCCCTTAATGTGCCTAATGTAAAACATGCTTGTTTGCTGACTGTGGCAGGAGTCTCTGGCTCAGGCTGCCCTGCACGTCGCCATGGAGTCTGATGCTGGGGAGGGTAATGACTCTGGGAAGTTTGACACTGAAATGACATATTGGGAGTACTTACTGGGCAGAGCATGGGAGATGAATTATTTTGTTGTCAATGATTAGATCTGGCCTGGCTCGAAACACAGAGTAACGCTTGCTATTAGACTGGAGGATGCTAATTTTTAGGAAACAAAAGTGGATCCTTTCCTAGATGGCTACATTTACAGACATATTTGTGTTCTCTTTTAATAAAGTCAAAGCAAGTATGTGTTGAATGTCTGGGCCTTTTTCCCAAACACAGGCTGACAGCCCCCAAGCAGGGTTTGTAGAATGTACAAGGGAGCACAACAGGATCCCACTGGCAGGAGATGGGGGCTCCCCCCTGCAAGTTTCAAACTGGAATCCTGGTCCCCAGGGCAGAGGTTGGCCTTGGAAAGGGCAAGCAATGCTTCCAGACGCAGTAGAATGAACTCATCTGTCATTGCCATTTTTTAATTGTTTTCTGAGTTTTACTGCTGATCTTTTAATAGGGCGTGATCCAAACCATGCTGCTGTGCTGTGGGTGGCATGTGTCCCTGGTCCCCCACTGTCTCTGCACAGGCTGTCTGGGGACAGCTGCCTCGCAAGGACACGTCAGAAATCTCCACCCTTGGCCAGCGCTGAGCCGGGGAAATGTCCCTGTTCCTGGTGGGCGATGAATCGCAATGCAGGGACGCGTCCCCTTAGGCTGTGGTTTCACAACTATTATAAACACTCTCTTAAAGACCGTCTTTCGTCTTTCCGACTGCTCACTCCTGTCTTTTTTTTGGTCATTCTAGTGGATTGCGGAGATCGCCCAGGTGATAAAATCCTCTCTTTTTTTCTTTTTTTTTCCTACTAAGTGAGGCTTTCCTCCTAAATCACATCCATTCCCAGGCACCCTGCAGCGGCCAGGGGATGTGGGACCCACTGAAGGAGTCTTGCATGTGAGACCACAGCTTTAATGCCCTTTTCTCTCTTCCCTACCTATAGCAGGACGGGGGGATTCTCAGACATCCTTGTAAAGAGCTGATACGCCTGCAAGATTTGAATTTGCAGTCAGTGGAGTTGGATGCAGCCACGGTGGGAATGGTGAGAAGTTGCATGGCCGTGTGGACACCTGCAGTTCCAGTCCTGAAGTGGGATCGCAGCCCTGCAGCATCCCAGAAAAGCAAAGGTGAGCTTAAGAGTCACATAAGACTTGGTTAATATGGGACCCTTTTACTCCGAGATAGATTTAGTTCAAGTTTTCTGATTTTCTTTCCGACATTGTGCTTCTGTTAACAAGTCCCGTAACTCCAGGATTTAGATATTTAATATATGCACTGAATCCCTCTCCCTCCCAAAACTGATGGAGGACGGCAGCGCCTGGCGAGGACGAGCAGAAATTCCCATTCTCAGTTTGCCGAGGCTGATTCCCTTTGCAGGCAGGGCAGGGCACGGTAAGAGCTCATTTCCCCAGCGGGTCCCCTTCTTTACAGTCTATCAGAGCGGCTGCCATCAGCCAAAACACACGCAGGGGTTTGCAGGGTTCTAATCACGGCTCCCGGTAATCCCCCGGCCCCGCAGCCAGCGCCGTGGGTGCCTCTGTGCGTGTCCCAGCCCCGGCAGGAGCCGACTTCAAAGAGCCCACGGAGCTTCTGCAGGTCAGCAAGGAGCCGGCGTGCTGCTCTCCCAGCACGCCCTCATTAGGGGAACTGATACCCTGTTAATTACATCCTCGCCTTGCCAGCCTGTCCCTGCTCCAACACCCTCCGCTGCCGCCTGCCAGGCATTTCCCACCAGCGCGGAGCCTTTTGCTTGTTGTTCATCCAGTCTTCACCTCCTTGTTAACTGCCTGACAGCTTGTCTCTTTGCTCCGCAGCTCCTTGTCCCTTCCCTGTCTGTCTGTCTGTCTCTGGTGGTCTCTCTTCTCCTCTCTGGCAGGCACCCGGGGGGTGTCAGGGCACTGCTGTCCCCCAGAACCCAGCGACCCTGCCTGGAGTGCATCACCCGGTGGGCAGCGTGTGGCCTCTCTCCCCTGCTTAATCCTGCTTTGCTCCTATTCCTGAAGCTTGTCACAGAAGACAGATTTGCCAGACAAGCCTTTTTCCTTTCTTTTTCTTTCTTTTTTTTTTTATTTTTTTTTATTTTTGTGTTATCAGATAATGCAACATGGTGGGGGAGTGGGAGGGAAGTTTCTGAACATGGGATCCTTTCCTTAGGTCTGAAACAAAAACACTTCATGTCCAAGGTGTGCAGCAGCATGGGGAGGCTGCTGGATTTCACTTTATGTGAAATGGGAAAAGATTGGAGCTGTGTGTGGGGGAGCAGCTCCTTTCCTCACTGAAAGGGTGATCAGGCATTGCAAGAGGTTGCCCAGGGGAATGGTGGAACTGTCATACCTGGAAATATTAAAAAAAATGTGTGGATGTGATGCTTGTGGACATGGTTTAGTGGTGATGCTGGATTATGTTGGACTCAATGATCTTAGAGGTCCTGTCCAAGCTCAGTGGTTCTATGGTTCTAGGATTCCTGGATCAATCACACCCCAACATGATCTCTGCCTTCAGCTGGGAATGGCAGAACAAGTTTCCCCACATCCCTTTTTTTTCTATCACTATCTGCAAGCCTAAAAACACCCAGCACCTGCTGAGTGACCAGAAGAATTACCAACACAGATCCACCAGGACCAGTGTGCCCTGGTGGGAGGACCCTGCTGATTTGAGGCATTTGAGGCTTGTCCCAGAGCCCTGGAAGCAGTGCTATTGGCTTTGGTGCACTGATGGACGATGCTCCAGCCCCAGGGGCCTCAGTGTCCCCAAAATGTGCCCTTATCTGGTGCAGCAGGAGTTAAGAGCAAGCAAGCTGCTATCTCACTGATCCCTGCTGGGACGGCTCCCCTCGTTTTTAGCTTTGATATTCTTGTGCTGGAACAACCCTGGCTTCTCTGGGCTCATTTTTTGCAAAGCCTGGCTGGGATTTTAACCAGAAAGGATTGAGGAATCTTATCAATCTGCTATTATTATTTTCTTTTTCTTTCCCCTTTGAATTCCACTCAGCTGCTGACTGTGAAAACACAACAAGAGACTCAAATCAGTCAGGCTTTGGCGTATTCAAATTGGCACCAGTTTGTTTGTTTTGGGGCTAAAGCCAGAGTGAGAAAGCCAGGGCTTTGAGATGCTATTGGAATCACCTGGGAAAATACACACTCCTTTCATCTCTCCTCCATTCCCTGTGGCCAGGAGGGCTCTCTGCCCCCAGCTGGGCTCCCAGCCCCCTCCTCTTTTATCAGCAGCAGGACCCTCGCTGTGCCTGGGGATGGGCACTTAGCAGTAGCCATATGACATGGAGTGAAAGTCCCAGGGGAGCAGATGTTTCTCTTTCAAGCAGCGTGGGGGCCAGGGGCAGAGCGTTGGACAAGGTATCAAATACCTTCCAGGCTTTCAAAAATCAATGCTGGGAGCTGCTTCCCTTGATCCTGGTGGGGAGCTGCTGGTAACACCTAACCCAAGGTGCTGCTCCAAAAGAGAGACCTGAATACAGCACTGCAGAATCTTTTTTTATTTCTTTTAGGTTGTTTTTTTTTCTTGCAGAAACGACATGTCCAGAGACATGCACAAAGCTCCTTGAACAGTTTTGGTTTTTGGCTTGTGAAGATTTTTATGCTTCTTTCTGAGCCTGTAAAAACAATGATTTTTTCCCCTCTCATAAGAACCAAGGGCCAAACTCCCTGCAATGGAAATAGCTCTGCTGGCCCTGCACACCAGCAGTGGTGCCACCATTCACTGGTTTTCTTCCTCAGCCCCAGGTCCCTCACTAACAGGTGATGAAAACAGCGGCTTACATGGAGCTTTGGGGATGGCATCAGCCATGTTTTTGCCCAATTTTGTATGTTTGGAAGAAATTCTTTATTGTGGGGATGGTGAAGCCCTGGCACAGGCTGTCCAAAGAAGCTGTGGCTGCCCCATCCCTGGCAGGGACACTTTCCACTATCCCAGGTTGGATGGGGCTTGGAGCAACCTGGGGTAGTGGAAGGTGTCCCTGCCCATGGCAGGGGGTAGAATTTTTTAGGACTAACCTGAATAATTCTATGATTCCAAGGTTTTCTGCTTACAGCAGCAAACATTTCTCTTCTGCTTACCTCAAGTCCTCAGCTTTCTCAGATTCCTTCATCTTCAACCAAACCTTTTTTCTGCTTTTCCTTTTCTTTATTCAGGACTGTATCAATTTTCAGGACACAGATCTGCTGCAAACCAGGAATTTGCCCTTTCTGGATCCCTGTAGCCTGCTCACACCACTGCTGGGGAGTGATGGATACGAGCTCAGCCCAGCAGCCCTGGATTTGAGAAAAGGTTTCATTTGGACAGCAACATCCCACATTTATCAAACAGAAGGATGACATGGCCCCTCTGAAGAGGGCATTGAATGTTTACACAAGCTTTGCTGTCCAGCTGTAGGCTCAGCTCTTCCATCTGCAGCCTGGAAGGTGTGATCCCACAGGGTCACACCCTCGAACCACCATCACCTGAGCTGTCAAACAAGGAATGGGGTCTGCCCAGGGGTTTGTAACGTCTTGGAAATCAGGGGGTTTGTCAGCGTGTTCTGGTCTGCTTTTCAGTGAAGGAGATTTGTCCCCAGGTTCTTTCTGTCCTGTTTAGCCAAAGTCTCATTACAGGCACTTTGTTTTCTGGCCGCTTTCAAAAATAATTCCTGATACTGTTCCCTGCAGCCATTAACTAAGAAATTGACACTGACCAGTCAAGATGCCTGGTACAAATGTTTCAAAAGTTTCATGTATGACACCAAAATGTTTTAAATACCTGCCAGCTATTAGATTTGAAATTTCTTTGCTTTGTTTTTTGTGTCCCTTTTCTGTTAGCTCCTCAGTGGATGTGCCTGCAAAAAAGCATTGCACAGACACCAGGTTTTGCTGTGTGAGTCAGTGCCACAATAAGTGTTGATATCCACCCCACAATGCTGAATTTCCTCACCCCTGCTTGGTGGTACTTTCCCTTTCCTCTCTGCCTTTAGCCCAAACTGATGCTTGAAGTGCTTGTTTTGGAAAAGCACAGAGCATGAAGGTTTTGATTGGATATTAGGAAAAATTTCTTCATGAAAAGCATGAAAAGGGTTGTCAAGGACTGGAGCAGGCTGTCCAGGGCAGTGGTGGAGTCACCATCCTTGGGGGATTTAAAAGATGTATGGATGTGGCACTTGGCTTATTTTGGTGGTGGGCTTGGCAGTGCTGGGGGAAAGGTTGGACTTGATGAACCTAAAGTACTTTTCCAACCTAAACGATTTTATATGGCACAGAAACAGCTTTCTACACCTGTAGGGAAGGTCATGAGTGCTGATCTGATAATACTCTGTGCATTAAAGGTCATGAATGGAGCTCCAATTAGCTCATAAATTGCTGTAAAAGCTCAGGATTTTAAAAATCCTGAGCTATGCATTTTAGACTGTTATTTTGCCTTCCTTTGGTTTTCAGGCTTTGGTTCCCAAATTCACAGGTACAGAGCAAGCTGAGGCACGGTGCAGAATGATTTTAAGGAAAATAATTATCAAGTGGATTAATTTTTGGCACTGTTTCCTTTGTCTGTAATATGATAAACACTGTATTTTAAACAATGTTTGCTCCCAGTTGCCACAATAAAAACCTGGTTCAGGGGGTGAAGACCAGTTTGATGGTGACCTGAGATCTCCACATCTTATGCACTATCATCACCACCCTTGTAGCAGGGATGAAATGCCTCCCAAGGAGTCCCCAGGGCATGGCAAGGCTGCTGACCCCGGGAAAAGGTGAGAAACTGGGCACTGATGTGGGGACTTGCCTCGGAGTACTAAATAAATGCATGAACAAATCTGGCAGAGATTTTCATTTGGGGAGAAGAAACCCCACATTTGAAACATAATCCAGTGCCACCCAGCTGGGAAAACAGTCTGTCAAGAAAAAGTAGCCCAACATTTCTGCTCACATCCAGATTTTGGTGGTGGATTATTTTTTCTGCCACTGAGAGATGAATGACTGTGACCTATTTGAGAGCAAGGGGTTGTCAGGAACTCCAGATTCCAAGGTGAGAGTGTGGACTGGAACATGCACTCTGTGGCAAAGCTTAAAAATGCCTTTCAGCATCACCTACACCTTTTTCCTCTCTCAGGTTTGTGTCCTGGTGTGTGAGACAGTCTCTGGACCACACCAAGGCACCGTGATGATGCAGAGTGGCAAACACATGATTGTGTTAAATCTGTGGGATCTGTAATGGTACTTTTTCCTCCAGCAGCACATCCCTGAATTCAAAGCAGGTGAGGCTTTCTCTGCATAACTGCACATGACTGGCAGTGTCTGCCCAGCATCTGCCCTTGGTGAGGCAGTGGAGCTTGTGCCTGGTACAAGAAGACTTGTCTTTGCCCAGTACATTGCCCAGAGCTTTGGGAAAGATTTTACTGCAAAATCCTGATTTTACAGTAAGCTGGCTGCATGTTTTCAGTTTCCCTGCTAATTACCAGCTCCCTGTGTCATCACATCTGTTTCAGTGGCTTTTGGAGCCACCACGCTGCCTTCCTCAGTTAATGGCAGAGGAGTGTTCTCTTAGACACGGACACTTCTGCAGGAAGAGCTGTTTTTTATCCCAGGGAGCTGTGCTTCCCTCTGCACATCCCAAAGGCCCTCAGTGTCTCCACAGCCCAGGCAATGTTTCACAGGCATTACCACCTTTTGTGCCTCTGTGGGGCTTTGCAAGGGGCTTATCCCAGCCACTCTGCCTGGGGTGTCATTGACCCCACTAATGCAGGGCAAGCTTAAGGGTTTCAAAGCCTGCAAGTCCTTGGAGAGCTCTCCATATTCCCATCCTGTCCTCAGGACACTGCTGGCTCCCTGTGAAATGCCCAGATCCAAGCAGCCTTTTGTTGTCCCCCAGTCCAACTGACAACACCGTCACCATACTCTGTGCAAGTGAGTTTGCTGCTGCTGCTGAGCTTGTATGGAGGGTAAAACCCCTTCAGGATAAGACTTATGCTTCCCACCAGACTCTTCTGGAAATCAGTCTGAAGCAGAAAAAGACAGAGGGATGATCCAGCCAGTCTTTCATCCCTAACGAGAGGCTCCTAATGAGAGCCTCCTCCTTCTGCCATGGAGCTGTGCCATTGTCCCTCTCTATATTGTTGTAGCAGAGCAAAGGAGGAGCAGGGAAAGGATCATTTAGCACGTGAAAGGCACCTCTTGTATGGGGCTACATGCATGGCACAGTTCAGCTGGGGTGAGCGACCAGCTCCTGCCAAGCTGTGATGTATGAGGCAGAAAGGTCAAAAGTTCTCCTTTACAATCAGCAAGAAAAGAGAAGGCAGGCGATGGTCACTTAATTTGTGGGTTTTTCCCTCCACTTGTCAAGAGGAGTTTGGGCAGCAGTGATGGATGAGCCATCAGTTAAAGGCAGACACCTCATCTTTTGTGCTGGTTCCCAAAGGGCCCAATTCAAGCCCTGGCCAAATCGATGGGAGTCCATCCACTGGACTGGGGCGATGGAGGCTGTGGAGCAACTGGGTTGAACAGCCTGCCCTTCTCCATGCTCAGTGCTGTGTCTCTTGGCTCCCCAGTTATCGGGCAGGGCTTTTCCACAGCTGAGTCTTTTAACATTTGCTACCAAGCCCTTAGATTTGTCTCCCTGGTCCCTCTCCATGTAGGTTCTTTGATGTGCAGCTGGGGCAAACAGTGGGCTGTGCAGAGCAGCAGCTCCTACTCACTCCTTCCTGCTTATCTGACCACACATACTGTTAATATTTCCTCCAAGGCACTCAGCTCCCGTGATAACACTGCTTTATCCACAAAAAGCCTTTAAACATTTTCCTGGCAAGAGGAACCTTTCCACAGTTTTATTGCAGCATATATGGCCCTTAAAGGTTTGATCCTGTAGGACCTGCTCTGCAATCAGCTCTCACAGTCCTGCACAAGTACAGGACATCTGGGACCCCCTTCTTTGGGAAGTATTGTTCCACATTATTGCATACACTGGCCTGGGAAAACTAAGCCAGATTTACAGCCATAAAAACTCAGTTTGAAGGTGAAGTCAGTACTGACTGTGAGGGATGGCTCAGCCTCCCTGTTCATGCCTGGCAGGGAGTCTTTAATCTTCGCTGTTTATAAAACTTTCCTTCCACGTTGGAAAGAGACCTCAGTGTGTGCACCAGACACTTCTTCTTCCCATGTCCTGGTGCCCACGTTTGCAAGCCAGAGATGCTCCAATGTCCTCTTCCCTCTGACCAGATCTGTACAGTGTGGGATTTGGAACCACAAACACGTGGAGGTCACCAGCTCAGAGGATTTACCTTCACTGGAGACCTGGGCCTGGTGCAGACCTCCTGAGTTTAGTGTAGGAAAGAAGAGGTACCATGAACTTTCTCCTTTGTTCACCCCTGTGTCAGCCCTAGCTGGGGTGAAGGAGCTTCCAGCCATGTAATATGGGCATGGCCAAGTGATTGCCTCCACAAAGGGGTGTAATTAGGAAACTGGACACATTTTCCTCCATCACTGCTCTTGGTTGGCCTGAGTAATAAATAACCTGTCCCTTTAAAACATGCACAGGCTGTTTTCTGTGTGTCACTCAGGCTGTGTGAGGATTGCTACTCCTCAGTCTGGATGGAGAAGTTGGGGACTATGGGATTTTATGACAGCACTGGCTGGAAAACCCTCATTGTCTGGTCAGAGCCTGCAGACACTGTCACATGCCTGAATGTTCCCAGACTGGATGGTTTGTATTGGCCTGGGATGTACAGACCCTAATCTTGTCTCTGCTACATATCTCCTCTGAGAGTTATCTCACTCTCTCTCTGCTGGCCCTCATCACAGGACCTGGCATAAAACACCATGAAAACTGTTTCTTATGGGAGTGGAACAGAAGCCAGTTTAGTGTTCTTCAGTCAGCCCCTTTTCTTACCACAACACTCATGAGGAGGACACAGTTGTGATTTCCAGTGAGTGGATGGCTTGGCATTTCCATTTGGAGTGAATGAAAGCATTTTGGAACTCACCAATTAAAATAGTTCAGATAATAAGAAAATACATACAGTAAATACTCAAAAAAAATCCCTGAAAAACAACAAGGGGAGCCAATGGAGACATGTTACTCAAGTTAAAAACACCATTTTTAGTCCTGATGTCTATGCCATGGCTGTTTCTGGAATACTGCAGCTCCATGAGCATATTCTAATACCAGTAAATGTATATGCCTGCATATTTTATGTAAAGGACTGGATGGAGTCCCAGAGCCATCTTGTCCAAGGTCCTGTTTCTTACTGCCTGGGACCATGTTCAAGAGGTCAGAGAAGCCCAGATCTCCTGATCACAACACGTCCAGAAGAATCCTGGAAGACCCTCTAGCCTCGGGGACTGTTCAAGTTGTGAGTGTTGTTTTTGGATGATGGCAAAGGTTTAATAAATGCTGCAGCTGTAGAGAGCACCCTCACTGGAGAGTTTAACTCCCCGTGTCAATATGTGATTTACATTTCCAGGCTCCATGGATCCAGCCTGCAGGACTCCTCTGTCAATGGGGTGGGCAGATCCAGCGCTTACTTTGGCAGAAGAGTTCCTCGAGTCTTGTTTAATTAGAACTCAGACCAGCTTCCTGGAGACTGTGGGAACCTCATTAGCAGCACAAATAGAAACTTGAAGAGGCCAACTCAGTGGGAAAAGATTGCTTGCTAAGAACTTTACTTACCAAGAACTTAACCTCTTCAAGAGTCGTGTCTCTTAGGTACAGCAGAAGAATTTATGGCTGAAATACAAGGTCTCACAATCTTCCAAATGCTGGACGTTTTATTTTTCAATGTGAATTAAAACCTCTCAGAGGAGTAGGCAAAATCTTTTTGGCTCATCAGTCTCCACTTGCTCTTAGCTGTCCTCTCTTCAATTGGTTTTGATTATGGAATCATATAATGGTTTGGGTTGGAAGAGACCTTAAAGACTCTCAGTTCCACCCCCCTTGCCATGGCAGAAACACAATTCTTGTTGTTTGTCTCAATGCTCTTCCACTATTTGGAGATTGAGGTTACTAATTTGCTGTCCTCGTCCTTGCCTCAATTTGGAAATGTTACATTATATTTTAATACGTGTCACCCTATAAAAAAATTCAGTTATTTTAGTATTTAAGATGTAATAACAAGATTTTAGACACTGAAACTCAGATTCACTTTATCTTTGATAATGTCCTACCTCTTGTGTCTTCAGAAGGTTTTAGAGAGGTCTTCCTAGGCTAAGTTAATAAACACTGACTGCCTGTCTGCTTCAGGACTGGCATGGAAAAGGGCTATAAAATACAATTAGAACACCTGAATTGCAGCTCAGTAAATACACATGCTTGCCTGTATCTGTGAGAACTGGATGGAGCCTCAGGGCTATGATTTGCAGTCTCTCCTCTCCTCTCCTCTCCTCTCCTCTCCTCTCCTCT